>BJCN01144358.1:0-10468 GCA_018326445.1 Flaveria brownii
AGACCAATAAGTGCTGATCAAGAGACTATTGAAAGAGGTGAATAAGCTAAGAGCAGCAGCCCGCCTGCCAAATCAGATGACTCAAGATGAGCTTGACGATCTTACAGACACATCCAAGTATACATTTTTAAAAGTAGGAGCTTCATCAAAGGCAGGAAAGGGCATAAGTGGTTCTTCAGATATAGATGATGAGGTTGGAGGAAGTGATGTTGGTTGCAGTGGTGTAGGAGGTATTGTTGAGGAAACTGGAGTTATGAAGGATGTAAATGTAGAAAGTTCAAAAGGAAAGGAGGATGAGATTCAGGAGGCAAGATTTATTGACTTAAGATTAGTCATTGACACTTATTTGATTGGAGAAGAAGTGATAGTAGAAGGAGGAGAGGGTAGTAAAGGGAAGGAGACTAGGATGAGATTAGAGGATGAAATAGAGGAAGAAGAAAAACAGTTAGTTGATTATGATTCAGAGCCTGAATTCTACGAGGTTGATGAACAGCCAACAACTTATGTGGCTCAGAAAGGTTCAGTGAAAGGTGATATAATAGAGATAGCACGAGAAGATTGGTTTGCCAAAGAAAGAGTCTAAAGAGATAACACCTCTGTTTCAGAATATTAAAGAACCGAGCAAGATAGAGTCGGACAAGAAAATTATCAGTTGGAAGTACAATGTTGATCTCAAGTTGTTTATGATCAAGAGAGGAGGAGGAAAATTTTACTATTTGAAAAAGAGGAAAGCCTTTAAAACCTTGCCTAGGTGGAAACTGGGGAGATTGGCAAAGATTCCTCTTCTAGAAGCTAATGTTAGTAAGAGGGCAATGTTACTGAAGAAAGAGATTAAGAAGAGAGCGCAATTGAGAAATGAGGCTAGTCTATTTATAAGGGTGGGTAACAAAGCTCGTGGTGTGAGAGCGGAAGTGAGGGAGCTTACGAAGAAAGTTATACAAGCTAACGAGCTCAGGGTGGATGTGCAGGACCTTGCAAGGCAGTTATTTCAAACAAGTGTGCAAGCGAAAGAAGAAGGTAAAGCTGGAGCTAAACAAGAAATATCTGAGAAAGCTGAAGCAAATGTTAGTCAAGCTGGTGAACAGGCTAGAGCTAAAACTGAAGATCAAGATCAAGCCGGTGAGGCCCAACCTAGGGGGAGTATTGAAGATCAAGAGTAGGTTGGACTCACCATAGTTGTTAGGTTTCTTTTGTTATATATGTAATAGGTTTATTGTTAGTTCATTTATATTATGTATGTTGTAGTTTTTTTGTGTTTTGAACAGTTTCACTCGTAGTCACCTGACTTAGGTCACGCGATGAAACTGTGTTTCACAGCCGGGTGAAACTAAGTCTTGGTCAGGACAGTTTTGCAATCTAGCGAAACTGTCAGCAAAATTAGCTACTGCCTATATATTGTAATGATCTAACTTTATATGGGAGTTTTTGGCACAACCCTATATGAATATTCATCTTTTGCAATTTTATTCTTATAAGTTTTTGGTTGGAAATCATCTTGTTCATTATCTTTGAGCCTTGTTTTATGCTTGTGATTATGGTTTTGGTTATTATAGTCATACGTTTGAAACTCGTTGTCTAGATTGTTGTTAGAGTGTCATTTCAGTGGGATTTGTTAGTGTTTTAAACATCATTTTCACTGATATTCGATCATGATGGACCAATAATACGGTATCAGAGCCTTAGTGCTCTTAATTTGTTGAGGTTTTAGAAGGGTTTTTTGAGAAAAACATTGTTTCATTAACTTCATATCATTTAGTGTGTGTTTTTAGCCTAAAAATCTATTGAAAAAGATCTGTTTTGAGCATAGGAAGATAATCCAATCATCTAATAATCAATTCATTATGATTTGGGTGATTTTTGATTGATTTCTTGCACAAAAAGGCTTTCAGAAGCTTCCAGCGAAACTTTGTTTTTCTTAAAGCGAAACTAGCACAGTCCAGCGAAACTATAGCTTGTGTGATTTATTGAAGTTTGTCATTGATTTCCAACGGAACGAAAGTTCCCATCACTTTGTTGATAAAACAAGCGAAAGTACTGCCAAAATTATCATCAGAACGAAAAGTTCTACTAGTTGTAGCGAAATTACCAGCGAAACTAGACTTCTTGAAGTACTGTTCTAGCGAAACTGCTGCTCAGCTATCGAGCAAAATTGTTAATGAATTTTTAAGCAAAATTACCAGTGAATCTACATATTCTTCAGTGAAATGAACAACTGGTTATGAATGACATCAAGCAATATCACCACTTTTGACTTGGAGAGTGTTGCACCAAATAGGCCACCGAGGCTTATATATGGTGATAACTTTGAGGATTGAAAAAGGTGTTTAAAGACTTTCTTTTACTATACATATCACAATCAATAGGATTCAACAGTAAATGGACCACATACTCCAACTGTTACTGTTGGTGAAGTTACCTCACCAAACACTGATTCATCAACCTTTACAGAAAGAGACCTCAAGCAATCTATCATGATCAAAAAGCTTTCGGGGCTTTAACTTTATGCTTATCATAAGACATCTACAACTACTTTTCCGAGCACAAAAACAGAAAATCCATATATGATGCTTTATGTGAATTTTATGATGGAAATAAAAACTCAAGATGGACAAGAAAGCTCAAGCCGAGAAGGAATTCAACTCATTCATTGGTCACAAGAATGAAAGTCTAACTGATATTACCAATTGATTTTTATCTGTATTAAGAACTTTTAAGAAATATGATGAACAATTGGGTAATCATGAGCAAGTTACTAAGCTCTTGGACTCACTTCCACCGCAATGGAGCTTGCAAGTCAAGATGTTGAAACAGGAAAGAAACTTTGCTGATTATAAACTTATATATGTCATTAATAAACTAAAATCTTTTGATCTGGATTTGAAAAGAAGGGAATACAATCAATCCATGATGCCTACCACAATATATCCGAAAAATGTTGCATTAATCTCATCCGCTGCAAACTCGTCCGTGTGTGGTGCGGCTTATGGTGGATCTACAGGATATGGCATATTAGACAAATCTAGTGGTGGATCTACAAGTGTTGGTTAAAGCTCAAAGACATCCATCACTACTCAAATTCCATCTGATACAATGACCTTATTTAGGATGTTTGTTTACAGCTATGAAGCTTTAGTCGCAGGAGAGATGAAAGGAAAAGGGATGACTGTTGAAGACATGTATCAGGTGGATCCTGATTATTTAGAAGAAACTGATATCCAATGGCAGATGGAAATGTTCACACTACGTGCAAGAAGATTCATGGAAAGAACTGGAAGGAAGAATTTTGGCAACCAAATCCAAAATGCTAAACTTGGTTTTGATAAGTCAAAATTAAGGTGCTTTAATTGCAAACAGCTGGGGCACTTCAAGAGAGAATGTCCATCTCCTATCATCTTTGAGCCGGGAACTTCAGCAATGTCAAAAGTTATCCTGATCACCGACAAGGAAGAAGCCAAGCCAAAGAAGGAAACAACACTAATTTCAAACTATGATTGGAGTGCAAAGATTAAAGAAACTGAAGAAGAAATCAATCATGCATTAGTGGCTGAAGTGGTAAGAAGTGATGTGTATTT
Organism: Flaveria brownii; assembly: GCA_018326445.1. Taxonomy (NCBI): domain Eukaryota; kingdom Viridiplantae; phylum Streptophyta; class Magnoliopsida; order Asterales; family Asteraceae; genus Flaveria; species Flaveria brownii. The sequence continues at coordinate 3,573 of BJCN01144358.1, forward strand.
AGTTAAAGACTTTGATCCTCTCAAGGAGTTCATGAATGAGATTCAAGTTGATGTTTATGATGAAAGTGATAAGCAACAGGCTAAAGATGAAGAGGTGAAGGTTGAGTAGGTCAAGGAAAAGAAGAATGATTTGGTAGAGGTTGAAGAGAAGATGATAGTTGGTGCAACTAATAAGTTCAGGAAACAGAACCAAGTTAAAAAGAGTGGGGTAAAGCGGGATTTCAATGATGAAGATAGGAAAAAATGTGAAGTTGAAGAATCCAGGAAGGGAGCATTGGAGGAGAAAGAAAGCAAAAAAGAATACGTCGATCTGTCAATGCGAGAAGGCCCTAGCTGCTAAAAAGGTAGTTATGGGTCTACCATATGAGGTAATCCAAGACATGTGTTCTCCTCCATGGAAAATCCATTTATTTGGGATTTACAAAGCTAACAGATTATTGTTAGATATGGAAAGGAATTAAAACAAATAAATAAGGAACTTAAAACAAACGAGTCTAAATATTTTGTCAATTTAAATGAAGCTTGGATAGAAAATGAGCATTTAAAAAGAAATCTTTTGGAAAGAAATGTTGAAATAAATGCTTTAACTGAACGTGTAGCACCTGCCGAATTTGAAACAAGCAAATTAAAAACCAAACTTGAAAAATGGACAATTTTTGGGATGAAACATGAGGACTTTTGCAATAAGCAACGAGGGGATAGAATTAAGACATGTTTGGGATGTGAAGAGACCACTCATGTTTATCCTCCTCTAAGTACTTATTGTTATTCTCATGCCTATACCTCATACAACAAATAAATTAATTCAGAATGATACTAACACTTTGTATGCAGGTTTAGAAGGAGTAAACCATAAGGAGATTCGAGAGGAATACGGTTATGGTGCAAGTAGTGGTTTGGGGAGATCTAGTAGTAACATTTACGACTCTAGAAAGTCTTTGATAGATATTAGTCTAAGTAGATTTGTGTCTCAAAAGTTTGTTATAGACAATGACATGTGTATTTCTAGTTCTAGTCTGACTTGTTCGTCATCAGATGTTTACAAATTGGCTCATGATGTTCTTAATGCTTGTACCAATGAAAGAAATGCTTGTCCAAATGAAGCTTCAAACAAACGTACAGAATAAAATTGTTTTGAAAAGTTCCTCTCTCATCCTATCCCATCTTTTACACCAATTCGGATTTCCACACCTAATGAAACAGAGCCAACTTTCTCAGTTGTTAAAACTATTCATGTAAATAAATCAGAATATGCTAAAATTAATGTCACAAAAGAAAGATTTAAAGAATCATCTGATACTTGCAACAATTCTGATTCATATGTGTCTGAATATGAGAAAGAAATAGAAATTGATCAAGCTCCCGTTTCAAACTATAAAACGAAAGGTGTAAACTCCCATTGCTTTAAATGCGGGAAGGGTGATCATGTAATCAAACACTGTCCTAAGCATGTTGATAGAACTGTACATAATAGTTCTTTAGGAAGTTGATTAAATCACCTTGTAAATAATTTGTTTTGTAAACAGTCTTCTGTTCCAAGTCTTAAGTTTATCAAAACCTGGGTCCCTATTCTGAATCTTAATAATTCTTTTGTTCAAATGCCAGGATCATTCCATAAAAACTGTCAATAGTTTGTGGCACGTTGATAGCGGATGTTCCAGGCATATGATTGGGCAGAAGGACCTACTCACCAATTATCGGATAATAAATGGAGGATATACGGTCTTTGCTGGAGACAAGAAAGGTGAAAAGATGTTCGGTCAAGGAAAGGTCTCAAATGGTTCTTTAACTTTAGAGAAAGTGAACTATATTACAGAACTTGCATTCAACCTATTGAGTGTATCACAAATATGTGATAAAGACATTCTAGTGTTATTTATGTCCAATGAATGCATGTTCTTAAAACCAGAGTTCACTGTTCCAGAGGATTTAGTGATCATGCGCGCTCCAAGAAAGAATGATACCTATCTGCTAGATATGGGATCAAAAATATCAACCTCCACGGTGACATGTCTCTTGTTAAAAGCTTCATCATCTGAATCCTTTTTCTGGCATAGAAGATTAGGACATGTTAATTTTAAAAATATAAATAAGTTGGTTAAAAACAATCTTATGAGGGGACCACCACTTAAGGATTTCTCAGTGGTAGAAAAGTGCATGGCTTGTGCTCAAGGAAAGCAGCACAAAAGGCCACACAAGCTTAAGCTTGAAAATATAATTTCAAACCCCCTCGAATTGTTACATATTGACTTATTTGGTCCTATTAGTGTTAAATCAATTGCTAAGTAATCTTATTGTTTGGTTGTTACAGATGATTACTCAAGATACTCATGGGTAAGATTTCTAGCTCATAAAGGAGATATTGCAGAAGAGTTGCAGAAGCTGGTCCTCTCAATTGAAACCATCAATAAAAGGAAAGTTATGGCCATCAGAAGTGACAATGGAACTGAATTCAGGAATTGGATCTTTGACTTCTTCTGTGCAAGCAAAGGAATTCTCAGATAGTTTAGTGCTGTCAGGACACCTCAACAAAATGGTGTTGTTGAAAGGAAGAATCGAACCCGTATTGAAACAGCATGAACTATGTTGATTGAGTCAAAGCTTCCAATTAGTTTTTGGGTAGATGCAGTCAACTCTGCATCCTATATACTGAATAGGGTTCTTATCGTGAAAGAAAAGATGAAAACTCCATATGAGCTTCTTCACAAAGGGAAGCCCTTGATTGACTTCTTCTGTCCGTTTGGCTGATCGTGTACTTTGCTGAATACTCAAGCTCAGAAGTCAAAGTTTGGTGTTGTCTCAGATGAATGCTTCTTTGTTGGCTATTCTTCCTCACAAAAGGTGTATAGGTTGTACAATAAAAGAACGCGCTTTGTATAGGAGTCTTTATATGTTGATTGGGAAGAGTCAAATTCACCAAACATGGGGTCAGACCCAAAATGGTTTTATGACTCTAATAATGTCTTCAAATCATTAAATCTTCAAATATTTGATGATAATGTTGCTCCTCAAACCAATATGCAAATCATTCCTCCACTAGATCTATAACCACAACCAAAACCACCTCCATAACCTGAACTCCAACCACATCCACCAATTGACCCTCCACCTCCTTTTGATGTTTCACCCACACCTTCGCCACAACCAACTCCTTTATCACAACCATCCTCACCTTCACAACTGTCACACACCGAATCCTCACCTCATTCCATTCCTTTAACCCTTAATACCAATTTTAAGACATTAAAAGACCATCCACATGATTACATCATTAGTTCTATTACAGATGGTGTGAGGACACGAAGTCAACCTAGATTGATAAATGAATGTCTTTATGCATGTTTCTTATCTCAGATTGTTCCCAAAAATGTCTCTGCAGCTCTTCAAGACCTAAGCTAGGTTGAATCTATGCAGATGGAGCTTCAACAATTTAGGAAACTAAAAGTTTGGAAAGTAGTTGATCTTCCTCCAAATAAGTTTCCCATCGGTACCAAATAGTTAAACCGGAACAAACCAGGTGATCGAGGGTTGTAATAAGAAACAAATCAAGGTTGGTAGTTTAGATATTTGCTCAGGAGGAGGGAATTGACTACACTAAATTGTTTGCTCCAGTTGCTCTCATTGAAGCTATCAGAATCTTTCTTACTCACGCTGCTCATAAGGACTTTAAAGTCTATCAAATGGATGTGAAGTGTGTATTTCTTTATGGGAACATTGATGAGGATATTTATGTCTATCAGCCACCAGGTTTCAAGGATCCTAATTTTCCAGATAAAGTATATAAACTTAATAAATCCTTATATGGATTACATCAAGCTCCTCACATCTAGTATGAAACCTTGACATAATATTTGCTCGGTAAGGATTTCTCTCGTAGAACTATAGATATGATGCTATTCAAGAAGGAAGTTGATAGTGAAATGCGGATCGTTCAAGTGTATGTGGAAGATATCAATTTTGGGTTAATAAATGAGAAACTGTGTAGAGAGTTTGAAGAGGTAATGAAGGATCGCTTTGAAATGAGCAAGATAGGGGAGTTGTGATTTTTTTGGGATTGCAAGTTGAGCAAAAGCCTGATGGCATTCTAATTCATCAAGAAAAGTATGTTCTAGAGATTCTTAAGAAGTTCAAGATGGATGATGCTTTTCCGGAACTCACTCCTTTCACTGCTAAAACTTGCTTAACTACTGATGATAATGGGAATCCATGGATGCTCATCGTTATCGCTCCATGATTGGATCTATCATATATCTCACTGCGAGTCATCCGAATATTACATTCGTCGTGTGTTCAATGCCCGTTATCAAGCAAATCCAAAAGAATCTCATAAAAAGGTTGTTCAACGTCTCTTTCGATATCTTAAGGGGTCCTCTCGTTTGGGTCTTTGGTATCCAAAAGGAAAAAACTTTGATTTGCATGCCTATTCTGACAGTGATCACGGTGGTTGCAAGATCAACAAGAAAACTGTCACCGGTGGATGTTAGTGTCTTGGGGATTGTCTTGTTTCATGGCAAAGCAAAAGGCAGACAACTGTATTATTATCTACCGGGGAAGTTGAATACGTTGCTAGATTAAGTTGCTGCTGCCAAGTGCTTTGGATCCAACATCAAATGATGGATTATGGCATCAATTTTCTTTATACACCATTTTTCTGTGATAATGAAGCTGCAATTGGAATTGGCAAAAATCCAATTCATTACACTCGCACCAAGCACATTGAAACAAAGATTCATGCAATCAGATATGCTCTAGAAAAGGGTTATATAGATATTATTTCAATTGACACTAAAAATCAAAGAGCAGATCATTTCATAAAAAATTTGATAAACCTCGTTTTTATGAACTGATCTCAATGTTGGGTTTAATATCTTTTTAAAAAACTCTTTTCATAATAAAATGTATGGTTAGTTGTAAATAACTTTTTTCGTTTCTGTTTACATCTTATGTTGATAAAATCTTTCCAATAACTTCTAGTATCCTATACTTCTTTATTTTCTTTAAAAATATGAAAAACAAAAATTTCTATTACCTAGTAGATAAATAGAAATTTTTGGGGAGAGTAAAAGTCTTAAACTTTCCAATTTTAAAACAAAATTCTCCATTTTTTTTTTCAGGAACCCTGGAAAAAGAAGTTGAAAGAGGTCAACAGATTTGTGTGGGATATGCATAGTAGGCTCAGCCTGAAACAGAGTAAATAATGATTGTGTAGCTAAACTAAACTTCAAAGAACCCAGTGATAAGGAATATTCCCATGAGATTTTGGTCCACACAAAGATACAAGTCTCGTCACAAATTAAAAAAAATAGAAAAAAAAATAAAGTGCGTGTTTATCTCCTCTGCTCTGCGTGAGCATTGACCTGGAGTGATGATCTTCCCTGCTATGCGTGAGCATTGACCTAAAGCTCTCATCGATATGCTTAGATGATCTTCTCTGCTATGCATGAGCATTAACCTGAAGCTCTTATCTACAAGTATGAGATGATCATCTCCTCTCTTATATGTAATTATAGACCTGGAGCTATATCATCCATCATGAATCATGCCATCATATGTACATTATGCATGTCAAAAGTCAGTATCAATGTCTAACTCAGAAGTACTCAAGCAGAATCAATCATTATAAATAAACCAAGATGACGAGATGAGTTCTTTGCCAAATAACTGCGGGGACCAAGCTACTGGAGCACTTAAAATTTATTCCAAAACATGATAAAGACAGTTGCAGATCACGCGTTAAAAAGAATAAGGCATGGGTTTAAGGGGAAGAACATATCAGCAATCTCGTCAATTCTTGACTTACTGGAAAACTGCTTGAAAAAGAAGCGATAATATCCTTTTTATTCCTAATTTAAATTTTATTATTTTACTTTATTTTAATATTTATTTTATTTTATTTTATTTTTATTTTCATTTTTATTTTTTAAATTTTAAATTTTATTATATGGTATTTTATTTTTCTGTGTGTTGGAATTGTGGGGTGAAGAAGTTGTTTTTTATAAAATTTTTATAAACGTAAAACATATAAAAAAAATTTAACTTCCTAGCGAAACTAAGTTTCACCGAGAGTTTCGCTTAGCGAAATTATAGATTCGCCGGAAATCACACTCAACTGTGAGCCACACAATCTTACAAGCGAAACTATAGTTTCGCCGACAGGGAAACTAGGTGATATATAATGCACAGTGTGAGAATGGTTTCTCACAAGTGTGTGTAACCCAAACCCTAGTTTCTCTATGGCAATTATACAAATTTTCACATTGTCGATTTCCATCTCAATTAAGTGTATTTAAAAGTTTAGGTTGGTGTTACGAATCATCTACTTAACAACTATCAGGATTTTAATGGTTAAAATGAGTGCTAAGATTGTTCCGCTACATTTGAAATTTTGCAGTTTTGTTCAGCGAAACTACGAACTCGAGCAGCGAAACTGAACGAAAGTTTAACGTTCCGAGCGAAACTGTAACGTTGTGCTGTCCGAGCACAATTGACAGTTTCGCTAGAAAGATTTCAGCAAAACTATAGATTCGCTTAGGATATAATTTTGTGTCTGAGCATAAGCGAAACTACAATTTCACCCAAAGGGAAACTACAATTTCGCCCACAACGAAACTATAATTTTTTCTATATATATGCATAACTAACCTACTTCTCTTTCCATTTTAGTAAGTATGGCCAATCTGAAGTTTGATGACAAGTACAACATTATGGAATTATTAGACGACAGCAGTCCAAAGGCGATGGGATTCAGAGACTGTATTAGATGGCTAAAGTAATCTCTCATATGCTATGCCATCTTTCACATGCCTACCATTTTATGACCTCCACATGAGAGATTTCTAGAGATCCACTGAATATGACATAGGATCAGTTCCTAATCGGATAGTTGCTAGAATTGA
>BJCN01144367.1:0-14792 GCA_018326445.1 Flaveria brownii
CACATGCAACAAGATCAAAAAGACTCTCTCTTTTCTCTCTAATACCTTCGGCCAGCAGCAGAAAGAAGAGGGGTTTTTGGATCAATTTTGGTGTCTAGTCCTAGCATACAAGGTGTTTTGTGATAGTGCTTGGGGTATACAAAGCTTGAGGAGTCCTCCATTGGAGTCTTGGCTGATTTCAAGCATCTAAAGCTTTCCTTTTGGTCGATTTTTGCTGCTAAAAGAAGGTAGATATCACAGCTTAATCAAGCTGTGATTTTATGTACGATTTTGTATGTTCATAGCTTGTTCAATCCACATAAATGATCCTTATTGTTATGGGTTTGTTTATTTGTATATTAGTCATCATAAAACATGGATTTTCAGATTTAAAATCATGTTTTAAATACAAATATATCTGCTGCGTTTTTCTGAAATACCAAGAGGATAAAACGGTTTTATCTTCAAACAAACCCTACAAGTCGGACTTATATTTGCCCTCACAAGATGTTTAGGACTTACATGCCAATCAGAATTACAAGCCCCATCTTTTGATTTTGGGTCCTGTGTCCGAACGTATTCTCAAATATAAAAATATTTGTCATATAATATGTTTTTCATTGACATATGTTTTATTTGTGTGCTCATAGGCATCTTTTATTCCTATATGGCCATTTGACATCTCTTTGCTCATTTTAACATATGATGATTTCCTTTGTTTTGCTTTTCTTTTCTGTTCGTTTTCTTTTCATATATATATATATATATATATATGAACAGACTGTAACTCTCAGTCTGTTTTAACATGGATTCAATGTTACCATCATGGTCGTAAAAATCACTAGGCGCTCCGTAGTCGTTCAAGCGAGAAGTTAAGAGTACTCAGTCTAGGCGGAGGGTATTTGGGGAGTACTCGGACATGTTAAATTATAAAAAAATTAGTTTTGGCAAATTAAATATATGTCAAATAACATAAATTTACTAATATTTATAACAAAATATGTCAAAATGATATTCATTTTTTGATATAATAGGCATATAAATTATGTATTACTTTTGTTAAAGTTCAAATCGGCTTGAGTTAACCTACTATATCTGATTCTGGTCAAGGTTGACCACGTTTAATCAATCTTGAGTAACAAGGCGGTGTTGAAGAAAGTCATCTCGGTAATCTACCTTAGAACGATTACTCGGAGAGTACTCGGCCTTGTAGAACTTTTTTACAACCATGGTTACCATAAAACTTTAATAAGTTACCCACTTCAATCACAGTAGATATTGTTGCAGTGCATCACAATTCATACTGCTTTTCATTCTTGTAAAGTAGAGCTTATCAACATATCAAACAAAATCCGAGTTAGTTCCTTTCTAAGCCATTGTATGTCATATATCAAAATTAAAAAAAATATACTATCATTTCCTATTTTAACAGAAAGTTCATTAACTTTGTATTAAAAACAAAACAAGCAAAATCTTTTTGAAAAATTTCAGTTAAGTTTTTAACTCACTCCCCCTAAACCAAAAATCTTTTTCACAACCTTTTTTGTATTCTCCCCCTAAAATTATTATTATCAAACAAAATTACAATTTTAACAAACTTAAAAAAATGTTTTTGTTGAAAGATTCTGATTAACAACCCAAAATTTATCATTCCTAAATATTTGACTCGAAGCTTAAAACGAGAATGATCAAAAGCAATGTTTTCATCAGACGTGATTTAAATGAATAAGTTTTCAATCAAAAAAATCAAGAATGAAGTGCATGCAAATGTCTATGTTTTTTGTTTTAGAATGTTGAAATTGATTCTTCATATTGTTTTGAACTACAGAGTTATCACACCAAATTATGGTGATATATATGTTCAGTCCATAACCAAATAGTTGTTATTATATCCAAACAATTTGGGAACAACAGCTTAATATGGGCATATATTCAGCTTCTGCAGTGGATATGGACACAGTGTTTTGTTTCTTTCATTGCTAGAAGATCAAACTATTTCCAAGAAACTACATCCTACTGTTGTTAATTTCCTGTCTAAATTACAACCGCCATAATCACTATCATTATAAGCGTATAAATTGAATTATTAAATTTTAGGATACCAAAGCCCTAGTTATGGGGCCTTTAAGATTCTTGAAAATTCTCTTATCACCTTTCATGTGTGATTCATTTGGATTATTATAATAACATGCACGGTGACAAATTAGAAACATAATATCAGGTCTGGTTGTAATAAGATACATCAAGGAGCTAATCACGTATCTATACATATGCTAATCAACATCCTCTATTATTATATCTGCAGATAAAGTGGGACAAGAAGACATACGAGTTGGAGCAATATTGACTTCTTGAAATTTATATTAATCTAGAATTGTCTAAACATTTTTTTCTTAATGAATTAAGATACCCTGATCATCTTGTTTCACTTGAATTCTCAAGAAGAATAAAATCTCTCCAAGAGAAGTCATATAAAATTTCTTCTTCATTACTACTTCAAACTCCTTGCACATATCTTCATTTGTAAATCCAAAGAAATGTCATCAACATAGATTAAAACAAGTATATGATCATCACCAGTCTTTATGATAAACGAGGATTGATAATAGCTCCCTTTTTATAACCATTTGCAAGCAAATGTTCAATCAGAGTGGCATACCAAACACGTGGTGCTTGATGTAAACAATAAAGAGCTTTGTCTAACTCGTAAACATAATCAGGATGATTTGGATCTTCAAATCTAGGAGGTTGTGATAAGACCGTTTTCGTACGGAGTACTAACGGATTATGCGTATGACCAGATCAAATAGCATGAAATTCTATTTGATTGGTGATCCAATCAGTGAGAATGAACAACCTGATCGATCTAACGATGAAGCAAATGTTAAGAACGAGTTGGAATCAATCAGGAACAAACTATGAACTTGGATGGGCGACTTAGGACGCTCTGGACGGCTAGGGTATGAAAGTATTCGAAGTGTTTTTTTTCACAAATTTTGTTGTATTTATAGGTTTTTAGTGTTCATTCGTACGACTGAACCATTAGCATGGTTCAGTCATGCAACTGACTCATGCGGTTGACATACGCACGACTGAAGGTTCAGTCGTGCGACTGAATCAATCTTATGTCTCAGTCATGCGACTGGTCCATAAGTATGGTTCATTCATGCGTATGGTCCATAAGTATGGTCCGTTAGCATGAATAACCACTTGACTAAGTTGAACACATTTCTAAGTTCTTATTGACTTAGAACTATGTAAAACAACATCAAACCTATATATTAAGTTCATACATGTGAATCATATTCAATACAATGATAAATATGATATAATCAATCACAAATAAACACCAAAATGCATTTCATATATCATTCAATCGTCACACTACATCAAATTACATCAGTGTAAGACATGAAAGACTTTACATTTAAGATCATAAACTAGGTATATAAAGATGTATCAACAAGTTGAAAAACATAGGTTTCTTCTTTCATCTCCCAATGCAATAAAGTAGTCTTGACATCCATTTGATATACTTTGAAGCTCATGAATGAAGCATAACTAAGAAATATATGAATTGTTTGTAGTCTAGCTACAAGAGCATATATTACTTCACAATCCAAGTTTTCAATCTGATAGAATCCTTGTACAACAAGACGAGCATTTTGCAAACAATAACACCTTTTTCATCAGTTTTGTTGCGAATATCCACTTCGTTCCGATAGGAAACTTATCTTTTGGTAGCTCACATATGTGTCAAACATTAAGTTTCTTTAACTGTATCAATCTATCTTGTATTGCTACTATCCAACTATTTTCTTTTAATGCTATTTCAACATTCTTGGGCACATTTTAAGAAATAAAACAAGTATAGAAGCATGTGTTGATTTCCCCTGACTGACTTTCAGTTCGAACACCATTAAAAAATGGACCAATAATAGCATCAGTAGGATAATCATCATGAACTCTCAGTTGTTGAATAGCATCTTCAACAATGAATTCTTCAAAATTAGAAATATGACTAACAAGTTCATCTCCAATGACTACACCATCTGGTTGATAAACAATCATTTCATCTTGTGGATTGTCACATGCAAGGGTTTCTAAAGAAACTTTCTTAGCAAAGAAGTCATCAAATGGTACTTAAATAGTTTCAGTTGGATAATCTTGTGTAGTGTATGTAGAAATATCTGGAGAAATAGAAGCTTGTTTATTAACATGTTCTTGTTCTTCTAAAACATTTTCAGGGGTACTTTCTTGGGAAGAATCAGAAGTAGATGGTTAATCATCATGACAATTAGAAGTAGTTTGTTTTGATACATGTAAGGAATCTAGAATTGTTTCATCAAAGAAGATATTAGACAATATTGTCCTAATTGAACTAGAATCTGCAGAGATTGAAGAAGATCGATTAAAATTGCCAAACAATGATGCATAATCATATACCCAATCTAGAGTTGGTCTTACGTCAATATTATTAATTCATGTAAATCAATGTTAAAAGCCATGATGATTTGTTTAGATCTTTTGTTATAAACACAATATGCTACTTTATTGTGAAATGACCAACAAAGTAACAATCATCAGCCTTAGCATCAAATTTTGATTTCAAATCATTTGTGTTTAACAAAGTACAATAACAACCAAATGCTTTAAAATATTTGATTTTAGGTTTATGTTTAAATAATATTTCAAATGGAGTCTTTTGTTATTTTTTGCTGATCAAAACATGATTCTGAACATAACATGTAGTATTTACTACTTCAGCCCAAAAGAATAAAGGTAATTTTTTATAGCATATAGCATTGTTTGAGCAGTTTCAATCAAGGTTTCATTTCTTCTTTCAACAACACCGTTTTGTTATGGAGTTATTGCACACAAAATTGTCTTTCTATGCTTTTTGAATCATAAAAATATTATAAGATATGCTTGTAGAATTCGGTTCCATTGTCACTTCGAATGCACTTGATTTTCTTATCAGTTTGATATTTCACAAGTTTCATAAACTTTATCGGAAAAGGTGGAGTTTCATTCTTTGTTGCTATAAAGAAAACCCAAGTAATTCTTGAAAAGTCATTGGTAATAACAAAATAATTACATGATCTTCCCAAACTTAAAACACTAATAGGACCAAACAGATCCATATGTAGTAATTGAATAACTAAATCAACAGAATTATGAACTTTGGGCTTGTGAGGAAGTTTATGTTGTTCAACCTTGGAACATGATAGAAAATGTTCAAAATTTTGAAATTCTTTCAATGGTAGACCAACAACATAATTTCCTCTTACCAATTTTTTTATATTCTTGATATTGACATGTACCAATCAGTAATGCCATAACATTGAATCACATTCCTAGACTTTTGATAACAGGCAGGATGCTGTTACCAAAGAATATGAACTATTCGTATCTAACAAGTATCCTTGTATCTCTGAGTTCTTAGTAATACCCATTCATCAGGTTTTATGAAACTTGGTTTGATTATTAAACACTTTTTTGTAGTAAAATGTGTTGAATAGTTTATATCACATATGTGAGACAAACGCAGTAAATTGTTTTTTACTCCTTAACAAAGCTTACATCTTTGAATCTCAAGACTCTGTTAGTCACACTACCTTTCTTGGTGATGTTACCTCCTTTGTCTTCTCTAAATATAACATATCCACCATTATGATGTTGAACGAGATGTTACCAGTCATTTGTCTAGAACAACTATTATCAACATGCCATATGCTATCAATTATTCACCTTGGTTGTTCCTAAACATATTAACAAGTCATTCAGTTTTACGAACCCAATCCATTCTTAACTTGAAAACATTATTTTCATACATTCTTGACTTGAAAACATTATTTTCATCTAAGTATCATTCTCTTTTGTCATTAAAGATATTAGTATCCGTAGATTCTGAAACTATTTTTTCATTTTAGCTTTCCAAACATGAACAGGCTTTAACAATTTTGTATCATTATTTTTCATTTTGTTGTAACTGGGTTTGATCTTGGTTTCATTAACAGCTTAAGATTGTTTGATCTTAATCATTTTGCTTTAAAAAATATTTTCTATTAAATGATATAGATTTATGAAATCATTGTCTGCTTGTTGATTTATGTTGATGAATGCAATTTTGTGCCTTATGATTTGGTTTCCCATAAACAAAGCAACACGAGTTGTGTTTCTTATCCAAAGAATAAAATTAGTTACACTCATGTTCCTATCAAACTATTTAAGATAACCCCTGAAGTTATTAAATAATCCGGCTTTAGTATATCTTTAGCCAAGTCATTGTGTAACAGTCTCTCTTTTCATCTTATCGACATTTACTTTTCTAGCTTGGTCTAAAATAATTAAGGAAATTTTCTTTGTCATTTGATTTATTCTAATTAATGTAGCATGATTTGTGTCTTTGAACCCTTTGGAACTAGTTGCTGGATTTGGACCAGTCTTAATGACACCAGAACTACACACATCTTGTTTCACTGAGTTAGAATCATGAGTTTATTTATTTAAAAATATTGTTTTCCTTATCTATATTGTCTTTTGAAACAAATCTATTCTTGAAATCAGTTTTCAAGTCGGATGATGTTCGATTCAAAATTTTCTTGTTAAGCCTTTTATCACTATGCATGATTTTTGCATTTAATTTTTCTTGTTTTGTTTAATGTGTTGAACAATTATTCTTAAACATAGAAAAACTAAGCTTCTCATTAACAACAGGTGATAATTTACAATCAGGTAATTTTTCAATACAATTCTTATTTTTATTATTTTGAAAATCTATTTCATCATCACTTTCCCATTCTTCAAACAATCCATCTTTCTTCAAGCTTTCTACACAGACATTAAAATCATTGATTTTAGTTTTAGTTTTTGTGATTAGACCAATAGTCAAGGAAATGTTGACCGAAGGTTTTAATTCACAAGTTGGTTAAAATCCCAGACAATAGCCCATATTTTCATCTATTGAATTAATTAATGAAGGCATACACGAGTAATCATTATTAATGGGAGGAGCAATTTTGGTAAAACCAATACCACTCGTACTACCATTTATTTACTGTGTCATTTAGGATTTTATAATTCCATCAATCATATTTGATAAAAGTTCAAACTTCTCAACTGTAAGCATAGCTTATAAGATTTAACTAGTTAATTTGTTTATTTTCAAAATCAATTCATCATTACGTTTTGATAAATCATTATTTGTTCATTTTTTATCATGAAGATTTAGTTGCAATTGATAAATTATTGTGTTTAAACCTTCTAATTTTTCTTTGAAAACTTTTTCATTTGATTTGTGCTTAAGAGCTTGATATTAAAGTTTTTTAACTTCTGATATCAAGTTTTCGTTATGAGCTCTATATTTTTTAACTTTCTTAAGGCATGAACTAGAACATAGATCAGTATATCCCTAAGATATGAAATCATATGATTCACTAACTTCATGAACTCCATTCCCTATGAAAGCCTTCAATACCCAATTCTTGTCAATCTTTTCTTTATTTATTGAATGTTCTAGAGTAGTATCTATAGTTATGAACAATAGTGTCTGATTTGTAAGATTGTGAGAATCTTAATAAGATCGATCTCGTGAGTGAAATACAAAATGATTCAAACACGGAACATAGATTGAACGAGAAGAAGATGAGATCAAGATTGAACATAAGCACACGTATATAAGATCTTTGTATTTAATAAGTAAATTTTAAGTACAAAAGTGTGATATCAAGTGTTCTATTACAAATGAAAAAAATATCTATTTATACTAAAACTAAATGGTCTCGTGCGAGAACTAGCTTCTCACATGGATCAAAGTTATCTCGCGGAAAGATCTTCAATATCTTATTTTAATTTTCCAAGCGTTTAGATTTAATCCCTTTCAATAATGTTCGGAGTTATCTTAACAACAATGCTATAATCAATTTGTTTTTTCTTAACTATTTATAGAGTAGTCTCAGTAGCATTGTGTATGTTTTCATCTTTCATCTCAATACCGGTCTCATTGTCAACCGAAACATTATCATCATGCGCAGTGCATATCTTAGTTTCTCCTTCGTTGTCATCACTACCTTTAGCGAAAATTCCATCAAGTAAGTTATTTGAAATAAACTCAGCAAATAGATTCTACCCCTTTCGTCAGTTTCTTCTGTTTTAACTTTAGAAAACAAAGTAGTGGATGTTTTGAGATCTTGATTTTCCATTTGATTCGACCAGTCATACTCACTGTCAGTTTATGATACAAATGCTTTGTTGCTTGATGTTCCTGCTTTATCATACTTTTCCTCTACCTGGATAGTCACCATCCTCTTTCCACCTTCACTTGAATTTGTCTATGCCTCTATACATTCACTATAAAAATGCCCGGGTTTGTCACCGTTATAAAATCTTAGACTCATATTATCAAATCCAATCTTGCTAGTATTGTTGACACCAAACAACTTCCTTCAAGCACTTCTAGAAAAAATCTTAGCATGATAAACTACAATAGTGATTTGATATTTTATGTCATTCTCTTCTAAATCATCAGGGTTTACTTGTTGTACGTCATCAATAAGAACATTCGGTGTACTCAGTCTTCCTGCCATAAAAGCTTTATAGCTGGACATGAATGTAGTGAATATAAGCAAGATATTCTTTAATAATCTGAACTATTTGCTTGGATGGGCTGTAAGTAGCATCATAAGCTTGATAAATATGGGGTTGAGTTAGAATTGATGAATAGTTCTATGATTGACGCTGAGATGGAGTTAACTAATAAGGCAATGAAGAATACTGATTGACATTCGGTGCTTGGAATTGGATTGCCTTTTCTTCTTGAACTTATGAAATAAACAGACTTCCAGATTGGGTTGTTGGCACATCAGGAATAACTCATATAATAATTAGGGTTACTGACCATTTTTGTATACATAGTAGTAGCTTCAACACCCATCGAGTTTAGATGGTTTGCAGCTCTTTATTTATTATCCAATTCATATGACTTGATTGTAGATATCAAGTCATTGAGTGACAGACTAAACAAATCATTTTTCCTTTTGATTGTTATATAGTTGTTGTTCCAACTATAAGGAAAGTAGTTCAAAAGCTTCTAGTTCACTGTAATGATTTCCAAGATAATGCCTGCACTCTTTATCTTTGTTACCAGTTTGACAAAAATTGAAATTTGACAATACTTTAAATTTAAGTTTCCAGAGTTTCGCCAAGAATGTGATTGAACATATTAAACTATTTATTAAGCATGCCTTTCTGACTTTCTGATAATAAAGCAACATATGCTTTATTATCAAGCTCTAGTTTCTTCATGTGTTCTTCATCTAATAGATGTTCTAGTTCTTAAACCAATCCCCCCTTGTTAATTTTGTACTGAGGTATGTAGATTCCGTATTTGATCAACCTTAGCATCCTCAGATCAATATAAATGACCTGAATCTCAAACCGATATACTCTGTTAGCTTAATCATCTTCATTTAGCAATCTTGATGGCTTGGTACTTGTTTCAATCTCAGTGTCCAAATTCAATGTAGCAGTAAGATTCTTTAGATTAGGGTTGATGGCCATATTCGAAAATTAAATTTCAAACTTCACAACATTTCTTCAAATATGAAATTTTCGCATGACAACTTGGTGACTTCTCTTGTGATGTATTTTATGACAAACTTTTATGACAAATTGAACTTCTCGTGCAATGAGGAATCTTTTGTAACTTACATAGTGCGACTAGTTTATCTTTTGCAAAAATCATAACTTTTCAAGCGAAATACCTAACTTTTCGAAGATGCTTTCTCACGCGAATAGCTTAACTTTCTCTTATTAAACACAGATTTCTTACAAGCTTTGTAAATTAGGAAAATGAAAAGTGTTTCAAAATATAAAGATAGACACCTATTTATACTACAACACAAGTTCTCACCTCATCCTTGATGTTCTCTCCGCAGCTGATGTTCTCACAAACACCATGACATTTTCACATGATCCGTTTTTTTTGACTTCCCGAGCCTCTAGATTTGACCTTCACAATATCCCCATACACTCAGTGAGTCAACTACATTAAAAGTCCACATCATCACATTTATAATCACCTCCATATGCATACATTTTCTTTTGCAACGATTTGTTAACCAAACAAACATATATACCTGCAATAAAGTGTACAGACTTATCACATTCGATTAGGTACACTTGTAGCTTCACTATATCCTCTTTTTAGAACTTCGGCAAACTAATCAGACACGCCACTCTTTACTGTTTAGCCACATAATAAGTAATTGCATGACCCATGTGACACCCTACATAAATCCCACATCGGTCATGATCAGGAGAGATTCCTAGTTCATAAGAGAATGTCTGGTCTCTAATATCACCAACGTGTTTTGGGCACGTTGGGTGTGGATGAGAGGACAACTCCACAGTTAAGCGTGCTTAGATGACAGCAATCTACGTATGGGTGACCTTCCTAGGAAGTTTTCACCCAGGCAACCAAAAGCAAATCCGTGAGCTCCTCATGGGTAAAGCAGAAAATATTGATGGTATGAGGGGTCGGGTGTTACATAATGGTATTAGAGCCACTCTTATGTTGTTTGGGGTGTGAGAGATACCTCACAGACCATGGTGACTTCTCGGGCTCATCAAGGACGATGAGTCCAAAGGGGGATTGTGACACCCTACATAAATTCCACATCGGTCGTGGACAGGAGAGATTCCTGATTCATAAGATAATGTCTGGTCTCTAATATCACCAACGTGTTTTGGGCGCATTGGTTGTGGATGAGGCGGAAAATCCATAGTTAAGCATCTCAGGTGACAGCAATCCAGGAATGGGTGACCTTCCTGGGAAGTTTTCACCCAGGCAACAAAAAGAAAATCCGTGAGCTCCTCATGGGCAAAGAAGACAATATTGTGGTATGAGGGGCCGGGTGTTACAATCAGTCTTTTTTCCCTTACCGACGTTATCGGTTTAGCTAAGTTGTTTACTGTAACAGTAAATATGAATAACAACTTTTTTCACAGTGTTTGGTTGTTTATAAACTATGATTATCATCAAAATGTTGGTGTTTGGATTAGTTTTATTCTAGTTTAATCACTTTGGATTTTGTAGTTTTGAAATTCTAGAAGTTTTTCTTTCTTTATTTACAGATCCAGTTAGATTTACCATAATTTCACAGATCAAAGAATGGAATCTTGTCATAGTGTATAATTTAGTTGCACCCATAGTGTGAAAATCATGCTCCTCTCTAAAATACTATATTGCTCCACCTTGCCTTTTAATCACATAAAAACTTTTCTCACCTTCTTACATCTAACTAAATACTGTTTCCAACTTCATGACCTTGTATTAGGTTTTAGATATCTAAGAAAGTGCTTTTCTTTTACATTTGGAGGAGCTCTGATAGTGATATTTCCAACTTGTATCAATGCTTGATTTTCTGTTTGATTATTTGGTTCAACTCGTATCTCTAATTGCTCAGAATGCTTAACTTTTGATGATGATGGCATCTCAACTTCTTCCAAATAAAGATCATTATATATGCTTTTGTTGTTATTTTTGAAGATACTTGTATATTCTACTTTATCTATAAGATCATCAAAATCCCCAAAACCTTCATTAGATCCTCCGGTAAAATTTGTTGTTGAAATGAGTATAATTATTTCTCATATTGACTCTCTAACTCTGGATCAATAGTATTATATGCTTCTGATTTGTCAAAACTTGGCCTAGAGGCATTGTGAGTATTAGAATAGCAAGAAGTCAAAGTAACATTTAAAAGAACTTGGCCATCATCATCATCATCATCTTTCTTTCTCTTATATCCACTCTTATCATCATCATCATCTTTATCTTCATCACCATCATTTTCTTCAATATCATCATTATCACCATAAAATCAACTTCATCAAAATAATTCCCCCAACCACCATCTAACTCCACTCATACACTTGCATCACCAGCTCTAGCTTCAACTACGGTTGTTCCTGTTTCAATCTCTAGCACAATCACATTTTCACTTGGCTCAACATTAACTTAACATCTTCAATGGCCTCTATTTTAATTGTATGTTGAATACTAAATTCACCAACTACTTTTTCTTTCATAATTTTAGCATGTTTAAGATTATCAATAATTTTAGAAAATGATACTCTTATCTAATTCTGCAGTCTTTGAAGGTAAACAAACATGAATTGAATCTGCCTCTCTATTGTCTTAATTCTCACATCCTTTAATTAATTGTCAAGCTGTAAAATTTCAATCTGGTCTGACTTATCATACAATTCCTTTTCATGATAAGTTATCTAGTGTTGAAGTGCAGATAGAATATAAACAATATTATATGTAGATGTACTTGCACGCTTTGACTAATTTAGTGATGTGTTGAGAAAATGACTAGGATTAAAATCAATACCCTTAGTAAATGTCATTGTTTTTTTTGCTTCGGTTACACATTAGAATCACTAGAATTTGGGCTAAACTTATTGTAGCATGTATATTTGCTGAAGGACTTTCTTGACTTATGGATTCAATAATCACTCTAGACCTTGGCCTTCTGAAAATAATTCACCTTCCTCGACCACTTCCACGTCTACTATCAACTTTCATCTTTAGCACACTCTTCTTTCATTTAATGTTGGGGGAATCATCAGGCATATAATTTTTATGTCTCTTTTACAAACTTTTTCTGAGCACTAGATGGAGGAGTGTGACATCCGGTAATTTTCCATTACAAAATTCTGTTAGTTCCGTTAGGTCTTGCATACACGTGTCGTGTTGAACATTGAGTACTTAATAATAATTAACAATAACTAGCAGATAATAACTTAATTAATAATGTTGATTATTAAATTTTATGGTTATGTGATTTATAGATTTTTAATATTATTTGTGAATTTTACTTGATAACGTGACAACTTATAATAATTATTTCATGTGTTGTAGTTAGTTAAAAATATATATTGTTAATATTATTGAATAATAATACAAGAGTTTGGTAGTTAAAAATTATTTAAAAGATGTTAAAAAGATTAATTTTTATAAAATATAATCAAGAAGAGTTAAGTTTGTGATTATCGCAAAACATAATATTACCAAATATAATAAAAAAAATCAAACCCCTAGCCCGTCAATCCACCTAAATTTCGGCCAAAGCCCCCATCCCCCATCCCCTTGTGATTTTGATCAAGAAACAACAAGCAATCAATTATTTCTAGTGATTTTGAAATACTACAAGCAATTGCAAGTGCTAATCATCCCTAATTCACAATTAAAGGTAAGTTTTAGCAAGAAATTCATGGTTTTTGGTTCTTGATGAACCCTAATTCGAATTCTAGGTCACAAGTTGAAATTGATGATGATATGATGTTAGTTATGATGTATTGTTGCTAATAATGATGATTTGTATAAGAAATCCATGATTTTGATGACCTAGTTTATACCTTACTCAAAATAGTAACTTTTGATCATGAGATTGTGAAATTGACGGTTGTTGATGATTTTAAGAAGTAAATTGTGTTAAATAGATGTTGTTTTATGATGATTATGCAAGTACTGGGTGAAATTTGGTATCTTGTTCATAGATTGCCTTAAATAGTAACTTTTGGATCATGAAGATAAATGTTCTAGTGAATTATGAATGGCTATGTGTTTGAATGGTATCTATGAACTAGTCTTGGCATGTTATTGGTGACGAGCAACTTGGAAGGCCCCGTTCCCGGGACGCTTAAAGTTGGTCATTTATCGCACATAAATCATACATTTATTTAAAACATGGTAGCGGAATTACCTAAAACCCTTTCATATATTAATGACAACTTTTTTAAAATAATATAGTGTAGTTAACTATTACAAAATATCATAATTTGCATTACATCACAAAAACATCATTGTTATACAAATGGATGCAATCACAAAAATGCCAAGTAGCTGCCTCGTGCCATCCTCAGCAACAATCACCTGCCAACTGGAAAATGCATAAAAGTCAGCGTTGCTGAGTGAGTTCTAGTTTTATAAATAAAATTATTTACTTATCATTCAAAACCGTTCTTTACTTTAATAAGTGCTCATACATCATACGTACAAATAGGTAATCTTATTATTGTCTTCATCATCGTTCATTAACTTTCGTTCATTCAGCATCGTACGTCATTATTATCATTCGTTATCTTCCTTACCATATTTTACGTACATTCACTTTATCTTTTTCATATTCCGGGCCAATACCATGGGCTATACCCCACCGTCATTCATAAAGCGGGTACTGGGCCGAAGTCTATAAATAGACTCCCATACATTGTGCCCGGGGGCCTGACCACAGTACCGGGGTAAATTTATTTGGACCAATGCCATGTGCTATACCCCACCGTCATGCATAAAGCGGGTACTGGGCCGAAGTCTATAAATAGACTTCCATACATTGTGCCCGGTGGCCTGACCATAGTACCGGGGTAAGCGGCAAAGATCCCATGCGTATAGTCAATCACAAGGATTAGACCCCAGTGTGCATCCTTCCGGGGTAACTAACCCACACACAGTTGAGCTAACACCCTTCATTGGGTGTGAACCTCCATACATTGCTTGCAAGACTTTTCTTACATCCGTTCGTTCATTAATGCATGCATTCATTCTTTCTTTATGTTCCACATATCATTAACATTAATTTTCCCTCTACTTTACATAATACTTCAAGTTCATTTCATACTCATAATACGTGGGTCACAGAACAATACATAATAAGGAACATAAGGAAACATATCATACATAAGCACATCATTATCACACGTAATCATACATAACATATATCATGCATCATTCATTCACATAC
>BJCN01144379.1:2481-13647 GCA_018326445.1 Flaveria brownii
CTGCGATTCACATGGAATCACCCCATTCTAGTCGAGGGCTGGAGCTCCGATACCAAATGTTGTATCACATCATTCATTGAACACAATGGGAACGAAAGTGAAAATGCATATTTTGAAGAGAAAAAAGTACACATCATTCATTGAACAAATAAGCTATAAATAGCCTTTCTCAATGTGGGATCATGGTATCCACAAGTTACTAGACCATCTAATTTGTTTACCATTATTCCACGTTTCCGAATACAAACAAAGACTGTCAAAAGCATACTAATTCAACAACTAATCTATTCAAACTTAAAATACTAATAAATAAAATCAACCCATAAACCGACCCGGTTCGTGACCCGACTTGACCCGTCAAGATTTAACCCAACAAACATGTCATATATGGAAGTCATTATAAAGTATATTTACAATGCATAAAAGCTTCTCATCATTTTATTAGACAGGTTTAAATACTCCTGAAATACTTAATTATCGTAATCATATCTGACAATATTTATTTTAAGAAAATTTTCTAATTTTTGGATAATTTGTTCCGCGTCAATCCGTCCTTTCACAAAAAAATCTAACCATTTTGACACTTAGTGAAAGCCTAAAACTTAAATCTGTTATAAAGAAACCACATAAAGTTGATTATACTTTTTTCGCCCGTGCTTCAGCTTTCCTCTGCTTTTGCCTCAATTTCTTCTTCTGAGAAGCAGGCAATTTTGCAAGTTCATCATCTTCTTCAGTTGATGACTTTGGTGGAGAATCATAAAGCTTGATATAGCATCTGCATCACCCAATGGAGCACAAAATTAATTAATCAAAAATACCACTTGTCGAGAAACTAAAATGTTGAACAAAACATATGTCAATTTCTCAAGAAACATAGATTTCCCTCTCAGTAAACAAAAGAAAATACAGTTTAACAATAGGCTAATGAAATAAAAAGTAACCAACTTTGGTCTTAGTTTTATCTTAGGTAATATTAAGATTTCAAAATTTGATTTAAGATAACCAGCTTTTAAAATGTAAGATTTAAGGTAATCAGAGATGGTAACATGTCAAAATGATGGCATGGTAGTTAACAAAACAAAATGTCAAACAGAACACATCTAGTCAATTTCTCAAGAACCAAGGATTTCCCTCTCAATCAACAAAAGTACAAAACAATATGTGGTTTAACAATGGACCAATGGAATAAAGAGAAAACCAACTTTGGTCTAATTTCTACTTTAGATAACCATGAAATTGAATCAAGGTTACCAACTTCTAAAATTTAGAATTTAAAGGTAATCAGATCCCGTAACCTATCAAATTGATGACATGGCAGTTAACATGCCAGTAACTTAGACTATGTTGACTATTTTTTTAAACATGGCCACAGAAACATCACCTTATAGCTCCAGCAGCTGCCTTGCGAAAGTAAGCATGAGCATGAAGCCGGTCTTGAAATCTTAACATTTCAATATACGCACGCAAGGTCATTTTTCTTAAACAATATGAATGGAAATCGAATTGGTCTTCAGTTATATCTGCATAATGTTTCTCAACCACCAAAAACTTCTTCAATGCCCGCCCAAGCTCACCCTGTCGGAAATAACTTTCACCGGAAGCAAGTTCATACCTTCGAATGGAAAAAAAAAATCAGTAAAAGTTTTACATATTTCTATTTGTTACATATATTAGGTAACAAGTTTGTAACAAACACTAACCACATGCACTGCATATCATGCAGGTTATTATGTTGTTCACCATCTTTTGTGAACAGTACAGCTGTCTTTTCAGCAAGAGAAACCTAATGAAAATCATTAAAAAAGATTTAAAAACCGTAAGCCAGAAAATGTGATCAAATGTGTAAATTCAGAACGAGAATAGCACAACAAATTTAGGAATTTGGACCTGATCAGCCTGCAGCATTCTTTTAACACATTGACTATTTACATAACGATCAGCAAGATCCATGCACCTAGCTTCATCTGCTAATGCAGCTGCTGCTGTAAAGTCCCCAGCATGTTTTAGTATCTTGCTCTGCATACAAGAAAGAGGGCAGTCTTATAAATCTCACATACCTATCACCAATCTCATTGAATTATATAAGTTTTGCTATGTATATTCACAATGTGGTCACGAAAATTTCTTACTCCCCAATCAAAAGTACTTAGGTATTGATTAATCAGACTCAGAAGAGTTACTGGACTAGAAATTTAAAAGTGGCTACAAGGGAATACTTTAAAGTAACAATTTTATTTCTTTTTACATTTTGAATGCCTTACACTTTAAGTGTTTTTCCTTTCTTACATCCCTTACACTTTGCACTAATTAGATTCATTTTCCTTCTTATGGTTACTATATAACTAGTTTTGCAGATTGCAAGTTTCTTACTTGGCTTTGTTGCTATTTTATTGAATTGAGGATCAATGCACTACCGTATTCAGATGATTCAGTATTTTAAAATGCCCTGACAAAATAAGTATCAAATCTATAAACATTATTTAAGGATTCATACTGTTAAAACATTTACAAAAATATGGGCATCTAAAAAAGCAACGGGCGATAGGCTATGTTTTTCTGTAAAAAAACTGTAAGGTCTCAGTATCCCACTCATTAAGATTATTTTTGGTAAAGGAGAAAAAAAAAGGTATAGCATAAGCAGACCTTGACAGAGTATAAATCAATGACAGTTGGAGTATGTTGCATAGCTTCCTCAATTTTAGCAAGAGCCACATCATACTGGGCCCGTCTGTCATAATGCTGCATAAGCAAAACAATATAAGAATATATTAATATGAAAACTTAATATAAACCCAAACAACTTAGGCTGCAAGAACAAACCTGAGCTAAATAAAACAAGGTTCATAAGCAAAACAATATAAGAATATATAATATATTAATATGAAAACTTAATATAAACCCAAACAACTAATGCTGCAAGAACAAACCTGAGCTAAATAAAACAAGGTCCACAGTAGTGTCGAAGGTGGCTCTTTTTCTGATCTGGACAATAAGATACAACACAATATATTAGTACTAAGTCACATATAAGGACTAAGGAGATGTGACTAGCAAAGTTCATCATCCACTTGTACCTTCCAGGGTATCCACCTGTCTTTTTAAGTGATTCCTCCAAGCCAAGAACCAACTTTTCAAGAATATCAACCTAAAAATTCAAAAATATGTCAGAACAATGCAAACGTCTGGACCCTTCAATGAGTTGGCTACCACAAACCTTGCCAGCATGATTATACAGAGGAGAAAGGTCAGAGAACAGTGACGGGACTCCCTACATTTTCCATTAATTACAAGTATAAGTTTGCATCGAAGATAAATGTTGCCAAAAAGAAATGAACACCCAGACTGAGTACCTTTGTTAAAAGAGGCCTGATATAATTATCTGCTGCATCTTGAAATTTTACACCATCCAAAAAATCTAGCGGGATCCTCTAAAAGATAATGTTGTGATTTTACTAAGTGTTATTTTCAAAGTTGAGTTGGTAAGCGGTAGAAGTAAAGAGAAATTTAATCACCTTAACAGCAGAGGACCATGTGTACTGCTCCCCGAGAGATTGGTAAAGAGCATCCAACTTGTCTATTTCATCAGAGGAATATTGGCTAGTCTCTGAGTATAGACCAACACACTTCTGTAATCCTTCATAGTATCTAAATAAGAGGGTTCAACTATCAATTATTTAGTATTTTTCACAGTAAGAGTTTTACACACTTTTTAGAGTATAATCGTTTTGTGTACCTGTAGTTGTCAGGATTCATGGTAAGTAGGACCCTATACAACTTTTCACATTCCTCAAGATAGTTAAGCTTCATAAGAAGAGAAGCTTCCTCTTCCTTGTAGGATAATTTATCAACCTATTATGATAATTAGAATGGTTACGAATTGAAGGCAAATGTTTATGTCATCTTAAACATTATTCAAAGTAATTATGAGGTGGACTTACAATCTTGGACTCTTTTCTGCGCAACTCTTCAAGAGCTTTCTCAAGAAAGCCACATTCCTCTAATAATGATATCTGGATGGAAGATTTCGTAAATAAGTTCTTAAAAAAAAACAGTTTCAGAGAACCTATTTTATGCATAATGATTTCAACACAAACAACGAAGAGGTTTCACTTTTATGATAGGATTATTACCTAGCACAACTATTACCTTGTATAACAGCATTTCCCCATGCTCACAACGTTCACTTTCTGGAGGATAATCATCTTCAAGAGTCCCTTCATATGCTTCCAGGATATCAATTGCTTTTGATGCACTTGTAAAATAATAACCCATAAATTTGTTAGAGACGATCAAAGAAAAAAATTGAAATCACTACCATACCATAAGATTAGCAATTAATAAACTTTCCCCTCATGAAACTTGAATAAACAGATTATTGATGCAAAGGAATTAAGATATAGAAAGAGAAACTTCAATTAACATCAAAGAAATGTGCAGATAGCTTCTAGCCAAGTACTGAACCAAAATAATGGAAGCTCAACATCTCATATAAAAAAATGCCATGATAAACATATGTACCCACATGGTTATAAGAGATCAACACACTCTATGAGTTAATCAAAGGAACTTTTAACGACCGCATCGAGCATACAATCATACAGATACAATGCCAGCAAAATAACAATTGCCAACATCCAATTATCCAAAGAACTTATACTTGACAGAAAGATGACAAAAAAGACATTCTGATTACATTAATCTGAAAAATGAAAAGAGAAAGCAACTCACTTTGAATTTAGATGCTGAGAAACCGCAAAACCAATCCAGTTCATCCGATGGTTAGGCTTCAAAGTCAGCAATCGTTGTCTAGTTTCAACAAAACCTGCCAAGTCACGCATTTGTGCCTATAACCAGATAGGAAAAGGTGCAATTAGCTACCCAAAACAAAGAAACCTGGGGATGACATTGGTGAAAAGAATTTATGATATGCTAAATATATTTTTAACATAAATAGTCAATTATCTCCAACAAAGAACTATCAATCATCTTTGACAAACTTTAAGGGCCCTTCTGTCGATGTTTAAGACACTAAGATGTAACACAATTATGTAAATTAAACTATCACATAAATTTTAATTGTTTGCATTGCAAGGATTACCTGTAAGAGAGATAGGTCCCTAAGTATTTCAATGTTGTCAGGATCTATCCTCAGAGCATTCCTGTAACATTTTATTGCCTCTCTGTACTCTCTGTCTGATCGGTAGAGAAGACCGTAAACGTGCCAACAAACATGGCTTTTCAGGTCGTTCTACAATTAAATAAGTTATGTAACATGTGACAAATGTTGATTAAAATAAAGTAACTTCAAACAAGGGTTATTTACTGCATGGCTTGGAAGTTAACTAACCTTCAATCCTAGCCGTACAAGCTCATATGCTTCTTGCTTACGGTCCATGCAGTTCAATGTCAATCCCTTCATAGAGAGAGTTTCTAGTAACAAGAAAGATTTAACAGATGTGAAATTATATAACTATAGTATTTTCTTATAAACATTTTAAAATAAAAGGCATGCCAATTATTGCAGCAATCTTTCACAACAGCCAGATAAAACTTTTACTAGACTATAAGGAAATCTAATACCATAGCTTTATAGTTTCTACACATCATCTTTATAGCTTGTGAGATAGCTGCATTTAAAAATAAAAAAATCACAAACCTCCATGATCTGGAAACTTCTTCAATATAGCATCGGCAGCCTTCAGCCCCTTTTTATACTGTTTTGTTTCATAAGATTTCTGCCAAGAGACAATCAAGAATGCATTTTCATTTTCTCAGGTAAGCAACTCAAAACAAAGGAATACTTCCCGTTTCAACTTTCAAGAAGATAACAGCAGCATCAAAACAATGCAATAATAATTATGATAGTTTCCAGTAAATGCTTGTGATATGATCAAAGATTATCCAGAAAAGAATATAGAAATACATATGCACTAAATAGAAATGCAGGAGCAGGTTATTGACCATACGTCAAGGTTTGAGACTTTGGTGTATGGAAATCAGTTTAGTTTTATACAAGTGTTGACCAGAAAACATAAGAAGAGACAAAGAGGACACAAAAAGCACTTGAAGTGGTTTTTAATTATCAAGATATGATAAAGGATGGTGCGCGTTCAGCGTTCAGGCATCTTTTCAAAATAGGAAACAAATCTTTTCAGTTTAACAGGTAGCAAGATGAGAGTTGATCATGATAGGTCAAGGATTCAACTAAATACTGGTCAGTAGCTACTTAGTCTCACTATAGTCCTAAACAGGAGGACCATGGCATCCTGGCTGGATCTTGAGAAGTAAGCTCCTATCATGCATGTTGAACGGATGAAACATGCAAAGTTAAACAAAAAATTAGCATGCTTTTCACCTATTCAATTTAATTGATAGTAATGACCATATATTAAAGTGATATAAGTCATCCAGTTAGACTGCAAATATCAGATAGATTGTGAAGTCACGTTTTACAAGACACATCATATTCGCGAGATACTAATTGCGAAAAAGCATGTTTTTTTCTTTACAATGAGTTCGTATTACATAAGCTTCCAAGGCTTAGTACTGCCGCTGGAACAATGTTTAACTAACTTAGAACCTTACTCCAAACCGTTGTTACAACAACAATCGGATGACGGATGTAGTCTGTAGAACAACCTTAACCATACGCTAACAGAAACTTGCAGCAGCAGAACAAACATTTCCAACAAAACTGTAAAAGCAAACACTCCACCACGATTCTTCGTGGATAAAGCGTACTATTCTCACTCAGTACCAACTAATTCCTCTTTCAAAAGAGCTGCAACCGAAATACATCTAACATCTTCATCAGCAACAAAATGCATCAAAACAGTCCACAGCTCATTCAACACGATACGCCACAACACATTACGATAAAACCAGCATGCCACCACTCTCCGTAGTCAAAATCACATAAAAACCACATGTCTACATTAACTCGACACATATGATTCACATAGCTACAATTAACGATCCACAATCAATACAATACGAGACTACCTAGGGTTTCAATTACAGTAACGGAAGAAACGTCGAATTGCAAAGTGATTAAGGTGATTGAGATTGAATAACTTACGACGATGAGCTTGAAGAGATTGGCCTCTTTAGGAGGAAGCGAAACGCCCATTGCTTGTGGAGCAAGATAGACGATTTCTAGAGAGAGAAAGTGTGAAATATAGAGAGTGTAAAGAGAGAGAGAGAGATTTGATGGTTTTTGAGGGTTTATAAGGCGATTGTGAAGGTAAAAGAGAAGGGGATGATGAGAGGGGTGACTGGTGGCGTTTATCTTCTGCAACCCTACTCGCGAAATAGAATAAGGGGGTGAACTTGAGTTTGGAGGATATTCATGGGGTTGTTTTGAAAATTGTGTCCTTAAATTAAACTCTTACAACTGTCTCGTTAATCGGTTTATATTTGCATCTACTAAAATGAAAAGATTTGGCGTGCTACGAATGAAAAGATTTTTTCTGGCAAGGACACGAAGATCATGGAGATGGTTACGGATATAAAATCTCTGGGTTTTCTGTGGTATAAATATAGATCTAAGCTAGGGGTAGTGGATTGGAATAGATGGTGTCGTTTTGATGTAACGTGATTGTGTAGCTTGTTTTTGGCTTTCGGCGTCTTTCTCCATCTTGATGATAGTCGTCGGTGGTGTTTGTTTTTAATGAAAGTCAATTTTCAAAAAAAAAAATCTACTAAAATCTCGCACGTAATAAAGTTACTACAAAAGTTTGCGTAAGATCTTTTTGGCACAGCACGTGTCTAGAACTTTTCTAGAATTTTGTCTTGGACGATGTTATATTTTAAAACCATGACTCTTTGTTGTAGGAACTCTCTTTTTATTGCCATATTCAAGCTCCATCTTTGTAAAGAGTCAGATAAGGACAAACATATTCTAACAGATCGAAATTTCTTTTCGTGAGACCAACAAACGCATGTTATAATCGATTCATTTCATTTTTATTATTGATGGACAGTTAGGGGTGAGCAACGGGTCAAAACGAACCGAACTGAACCGACCCGTCCTTGACCCGAAACCAATAAGTGATTTATATAAAGAACCGAGAACCGTACCATTTACAAATGGTTCGGGCCGGACCGAACCGAGTAAAACGAGTCGGTTCAGCATAATATGGTGGGGCGGACCGCAAATGTTTTTTAGGCTCATGCTTTTTATCAGGAGAAAAATAAAACTTAAAAATTATAAACAAAATCAATAAATGAATTTGTTTATTAGACTCGTTATTGTAATATAGACAAATTGTTACCATATTAAAATACAAACCGTACGTTAGCTATCGTCATGATCTCCTTTTGAGCTAATTTAGGTGTAGCATGTAATAGTATTTATTTATAACCGACTAAAAGTTTATTGATCTAAACATTTCTTTATGTGCTAGTAAAATATTTTTTACATTTTTGATGTTCAAAGACAACCCATCTAACATCTAAAAAGCAAAAATCAAGTCTTTTTTTTCCTAATTGTACTTGGCCAGGACCAAACCGAGCTCATACCCGCGGGTTTGGACTGAAACCGAGCTCATACCCACGGGTTTGGACCGAAACCGAGCTCATACCCGCGGGTTTGGACCGAAACCGACCCATAACCGTTTGCAAAAGAAAAGCCGAACCGTGGACCGGAACCGCTAACCCATACACGCTTTATTCATATACAAATATCTGACCAATTCAGATAAGACCAATTCAGATAAGATGTGTTACCGTTCAGCATTAGACCTCTTAATCATTCAATATTAGTATAATGTTTAACTATTCAGAAGCAAATGTCTGAACCAATCAGACATTTGCTCGCGAAACAAACAGTCTGAACTATTAAATGTTGAACCATTCATAAATCTGAACCATTAAAATGCTTAAACAAACAGCCTCTTACTTTTTTATTAGAGCAAGAAGATTCTTCATTATAAAAATAATTGTATCATGATTCTCTCCTAGATTTGATATTATAGTGGATCGGAATCATATATGCAAGTTTGATTTTATGCTTAGAATATATGCAAAGCAACTTAAGAAATTGCTTAATGTATATTTGAGATAAACTCATTTAAAATTGGGTAAACTTTGTAAGACAATATATAAGGTGAATTTTCATTGGCAAGGGCAGACGACTATGCATCGAATTCATGCAAAATCATTAACTGTAAACCGAGAATGTGTAATTTTGCATACTTGTCATTTGTCACATGAATATACTAAAATTCAAAAAATTGATATGTTTCTACATATGTTTATTTAATTTTGAAGTCCAAACCCTATACGATTCATTGAGTTTAGTAAATATGTCACACTCTATGCTTCCATGTAAAATGTCAAAGCAGGAGAAAATTTATTAATGAGCACCAAGATACCTATTATTATCAAAGCATGCGAAAATTTCGTCAGTAGTGTAAATTTTCGATCCGGTAGTGGAAAATTTTTAATAAATATAAAGTCCGCTCCCCGTAAAATAGTTTACTTTCGCCCATGCCCCTCTAACCTTTGGCTCAAGCTCCGTCACTCCAAGTAATTCAACTAGCTTTGATGCCTTGATGGTATGCCGATTAACAGTTTAGTACGATTTGCAACTTGTCCATAAACCCACGCCACATTTTATCTCAGTATTTATACAATTATTTCTCATACACCGAACCAGTTGTTCAACATTATTATCTATATATTTTATAAGAACATGTACTAAGGTACATATACAAACTAGTGGCAAAATAAAAATTAAAAAGGATCGAATTTTCACTAAAACCAAGCAGCTTTGATGGTTTGTTAATTAATGGTTTTGTTCAGTTTGCAACTTGTACATTAGCCAAGAATATTATTATTATATATATAATTGTTTCTCATAGACCGAACTATTTCAACTTAATTTTTTTTAAACTGCGATGGCAAATTTCAACTTTATTATTAATGTAATGTTACATGAACATATAGTGAGCTATATATACACATTGTGCCAAAACATATACAAAAAGAAAGATTGATCTAATCACCTAAATCAGGATATATCACTCAGGGTAACTGTTTTCTGTATTTCAGATGCTTCAAACAATACCCGTTAAAAATTAAAATCACTTATAACTTTTATTGAACAAGTTCGGATTGGGGCTTTGTAGAAAAACAAATACGGAGCTTTGTTCTTCGACAAAGTGTTCATTTTTTTTATGAAGCTACATGATTTGCTATAACCGATTACTATCATCCACCCGTAATGTTTTTGTTTCTATTCAATACATGATAAATGAAGCTAAAGTTAGGTGAAGTAGGCCATTATCTCAACGACAGTAAGACAAGCTAGTATTTGCAATGAATCTCCCTGTTTGGCAGCCCTGCAATATTTGGTAATCGTGCAATATGATAGATACTATTAATTTTTTAACAGATACAACCACTGTAATAATTATTTCTTCACATGTGCTCGCAATAATAGCATACAAGTAGAGCCTTTTTCAGCTTGTGCTTTATAAATATAGTGGTGTGGCCAAGGCCTCCTACACCGATATTGAATTAGTAACCATTGAATTACCCAAATAAAAATTTCAATGAACTATTGAAAGCTATTAGTGTGATTGATCAAACAAGTACCAAGTTAAACCGGCTTGTCCAGCCGAACCACTCAACCCAGCTAGCGGTTAGCCTAAAAATTCACCAAAACCGGCCAAACAAGCCCGTAAACATTCCTATAGAAGGTGGTAGGCACCTATCACCTCCCATCGATATGTTGTTGTAGATTTGTAGATAATATTGATCAAAAAACAAAATTACCACCGGCTTAAGTCACACAAAAAGATAAAACAAGTCTCCAAACATGCTGCCAAACAGATGCCAATTCAACCCCAAAACACAACTCAATCTTCGAAAGGGAAGAACAAAAACAAATACAGCAGGTAGAAAAGTTTCACAAAACTTGACACAACCACTGCACCATATCTCTTGTTCTTTTTTTACTATTCTCCCAAATATATTTTCAAAGAGGGCTCTACCAACCAAAAACTTCCACAATTAAAAAAAAGAAAAAGAAACAAAGAAACAAAGCCACAATGAACCTGAAATAGAAAACAAACATGCCAAAAGTCACTCAAAATTATGTGGAGATTTAAATATATATATATATATATATATATATATATATATATATATATATATATATAT
>BJCN01144553.1:0-11546 GCA_018326445.1 Flaveria brownii
TTGCATTATTGTTGTTCGTAATGACATGATGGAACTTGACACTAGTTCGTATGTGTCGGGTGTCGTCATGACCCATTTACGGAGAATGGCATATAGTGATTCTCTTAGACCCCCAATGTGTTATGACGATCCCGTCCGTCGCGCCCTCGTGTTTCCGCTATCAGCGGGGGTGTGACAAAAAGTTTTCAAACGAAGTACGTCTAACGATTGAAGTCAACTAGAGGGATACTCGTGCTTATGCATTCGGGAAGCATTCAAGAGACTCGATGACAAAATAATCACACTTTAAAACTACTAATACAAACCCTTTTATAAATCCTAAGCTTTATAAAAAATAAAAGTCATTGCAACTCTGTATAAGTGTGAAGATGGTATAAGAAAGATGTATTCGTAAAAAGATGTTTGCGAAATTAAAATGTTTTAAAAGAGTATCATTTGATCTAACAAGAAGATAGCAAAGTTTATATATTTCATGTGTAACAAAATACAATCCACTTTGCCGCTGCATAAATGACAACAACTAGCCACGTCATAGTGATATGAAGTTCTCATGTGACATGACTTTGCTAGGAGAGTAAGTATTGAAACATGTGTCAAATGATAAAAGCATAAAAAGTATATAGCCTATTATCATGTTCAGAAAATATCTATTTCTAATAGATAATAATTCTGGACTATCATATTACGTGTGATATGTATAGAGATGTGCGAACAAAATGAACCGATGGGAAATGCGAGTCCCATAAATGTTAAGACGAGTATTCGGATGTGATATTGACTTTAAAGCTTTTCACCACTTTAAAATGAATAAGATATCAAATGAAACTTGTCCAATTTTCCTAGCCTGTTTACACACATCAAAACCGATTTATACTAAATAATACAAATTGCAAAAAATAGTGCTGTAAGTTGTTATATACTTATAATTATTAAAAAAACTTTTTGGTTTTAAGATGCTTTGAAGATCAAGTTTCAGGTTAAGCATTGAATTGGTTAACCTATTAACCACGTAAAATTATAAATGAGCATACCAATAAACTGACGGTAAGTATTTACAGGCGTCAACCGGGCATAAACGCATTTTTAATGTCTGTGTGTAAGATTAGGATTATAATTTGTCTCGTACACATCCCAAATGCTAAACCATTGCCATTACCAAACACCCCGCCCCAACAACCTTGTTGCATCGAATGACCCTCTATACAACCGTCGTTTCTACTTCAACTGGCAGACTATTTTGTCGGGGACTACTACTAGTCAAAGGCGACGCCACCATTGATAGTGGTACTACACCATCGCTATCAACATATACCACATGTAAGGGTTGAGCCATGCCATGGTCGTTGTTAGGTTGCGATGAAATGACTATCTGATTTTGTGGGTCGCCGGTGACAGAACGACTACCCGATATTTGTGGCTCACTCCGTGACTCCGAACGTGTTACACGTCTATTGCATAGTTCATAGTTTTATACTAAATATAAACACCTCAACATCATCAAACAAAGTTTTGTAATAATAATCGTTTCTGAACTCAAAACCAAACACCACCAGAAAATCACCTAACGCTATAGCGAGGGCGTGAGTCGTGTGAGCTACTACTGCAACATCTCGCTCGTATGGATCTACTGATACTGGCCAACGCTGCCGACGATGTTTCCGCCATGGAAACGGTGCCCGAAGGTGAGTTCTTCACTCGACTATAATGTTTTCAATTACACGTTGTTAGTATCATATCCCATTGCAAATCTATATAGTATATTACTAACGAGATCAATCGATTTAGAACCCTACTTCTGATACAGTAGCAATGCCCTCCGTTCAGTGACTAGAAACGCCGTTAGGGTTTACAGCTGGCGTCGAATGTTTTGTATGTATGTGCTTTGGATGCTTGTATGTTGAGATTCTGATTAACTGGAAGTCTGGACTCTGTTCTTACATAATACATTTACATTCGAATTTGTGAGATTGTATATACAGTTACAAGGGTCAATGGTATATAAAACCTGCGATTTTCCTTTCGAGGGTTGTTTGGAAGGTGATTATTGCTGAGCTGATTTAAGTTGGCTATAGTTAGGTTTCAATTTACATCAGCATTTTGTTTTCTTACATGCCTCTCCTGATTTGACCCTAAATACTAAGAGAACCTGCATCTGAACCAGTTCTGTCCCCTTGAAATTAGACTCAAATTTGAATCTGAATAATTGATCCTAAATGGCTAGCAAGTCAGAATTAGAATCAGTTTTATCAAACACTTAAATCTAATTATTGAGACTTCAAAGCGCTATAACCACTCCCGACGCACGTTGAAACGATGTCTTCAAGAGAATTCTAACGCCCAATGGGAAACAGACTAGCTCTTTTTGGCTCACTTATCATATAAAACCACTCATACTTTGTGGGTTATTGTTCTAGTAGTTGGGAAACTCGACCTTGTCTTTCCATACGTGCTCCACATTACACATTTCCAGTAATTAACAAATTCTGTGCTGAAATCAGCCATGGGAACATAAGTTTCAAAATACTAAAGCATGTAATAGTTTGTAGTCATAAAACTCTTATGTGCTGCCCTTTTTTAAGTTTGTAATATTAGTACCTAAAAGGTAGATATTCAACTTTTGTTCTATTTGCTTTAGTTTATCTTTCGTTATAAATACTTTGAATCTTGAACGGTTTCACTAAGTCATTCTTGCGCTATCGCTCTCACCTGTGTGGTCATGCGAGGAAAACAGGTTGCAAGCATCCTTTTTTGGCACAAATAATGTTTCTGAATCTTTTTCATCATGAACAACAACCAAATTGACCCATTTATGCTTCAAATGCTGTAGTTGACCTCTAACTGTTCAATTGGTTAGCAGTTGGTTCTCCTGAAGAAGTTTATGAAATTGTTGCCGGTGACTCATTGGACTTCGATTCTTGGACTTCACTCATTTCAGAGATCGAGAAAACTTACTCGGTGAACACCTTTGGATTATTGTTTATTGTCAGATAACTTATATGTACTTATTAGTTTTCCTTGTAGTTGTTATCAAGAATTATCTTTTTATAAAAAACAACTTGATACAACAAATTGGATACAGTTTCTCATTATCATAGAAAGCAGTGATAATAAATTGATTAGCTAGCTGAGATAACGTTGGTACAGAAAGTGGGCCAAAGCAGGTTATATGTGTATTGCTGAAGGGTCAAACTATTGGCCAGACCTAGTAAGTTAGAAAATCTAGTTTCATAGGAATTGGGCTTATAGTGGGCCATAGGACATGTAAGTGTTTACAACCTCTTAAATTGCATTAGTAAAATATTTTGGATACTCTCTGTGATTATAGTTTTTGTAATCACATCTAATGTATTAAGTATCCATGAAATTTAAACAGGAAAACAAAATAATCCTCGAGTTTGCTGAAGGTTAACCCAACCTAAATATTGGCATGTCACAAAAAAGTTTCCATTTGACTTAAACCTAGTTTTGACCTGTTACATTGGTATTGCTCTCACCAACTAGAGTGATAGTGTTTAATTTTCTGGGTTTTTTCTGTTTTAATTTTATTTTATTAGCTCCAACTAACTAGAGTACAATAGTCTATCTGGTTAATATCACAAAGTAAATTTTTTAGTATTACTGCAGGACAACATAAAGGCCATATCATCAGTTTACGAGTCGTTTCTTTCCTGGTTCCCATTGTGTCATGAATATTGGAAGAAGTATGCAGATCACATGGCACGGCTTTGCAGCATGGAGAAGGCTGTTGTAATATTTGAACAGGCAGTGCAATCTGCAACATATTCTGTTGGATTGTGGGTTGACTATTGTAGCTTCAGTATGCATGCTTTTGCTGACCCATTTGATGTTCGTCGGTAACTTCTAACTTCATTTTTATCTAATTGATTAGTTTTAGCTATTCCTAACATTCTGAATTCTGGTGTCACATTCTTTAACAATGATATCATAAGAGGACTACAGATGTAAGGTAGACTCCTTTCTATAACATGGTAGGTGATCTGCCCGACAATCGGTTCCATATAATATAGCCAGTTTAATTGCAGCCATACATTGATGAAAAGAATATTTGGAAGGTTAAAATCACAGAAAGCAAAGTTACTTGCAAATAGATTCTAAAAGAGCATTAATCAACCTGTTGAATATGGTTTATAAGTCATAGTATAGAAAGGCTGCCATGAAAATAAAAGTTCCCTTTTAATCTTGTTGTGAACCTCTTGTCATACAATACTCCTGTGGTTGCTCTCCACTTGCACCACCGTGCCTGAACACAGTGGGCTACAACATTGTCTATGTCCCTGTCGTTTTAGACAAACGATCTCAAATACTTGAACTTGGTTACTCTCCGCTAGAAACACGGATCGCATGAAGGTTGGTTGACGTAGGAATCATGATACCTTGATCCTATCAGATATTGTCATGAAGCGGGAATCATTCTAGGATTTGTATCTCTCACACACATACGAATTAACACTCATTGCCTCATCCATCACGTTTTACATCTTGATATTCCATGTGCTGCATTCTGCCTACCAGATGTTGGTTATTTAGCATCTGTGGGTACCCTTGAATAAATCCTGAATGGCACCGTTGAAATGAAAATCTGTGAATAGACATTGTATATGGTGATTTTTGGTTAATCATTACTTTAAACAAATCATTTCATTGGTACGTGATATGACATGGGTGCTTTTGTTTCAACCAGCCTTGAAAAGGTATTTTCATCTTATGTTAGTTAATTGAAATAAAGATGAAATGATAAAGATAAAGAGTCCTTTTTACTCCTTGTTTGTCACAATATTAGAAAAGAAGTTGATGTCTATATTCTCTTTTACTTTTACAGAATATTTGAAAGAGGCCTGTCTTTTGTTGGAAAGGATTTCTTATGTCATAGATTATGGGATTTGTACATCCGCTTTGAGTTATCTCAGCAGCAATGGAGTTCTCTTGCACACATACTTATCCGTGCCCTAAAGTTTCCAACAAAGAGTTTACACAAGTATTACGACAAGTATGTTTGCTTTAACTTTAAGCAGTTCATCATAGATTTTTGTTTGTTGTAATGGTTCATATTTTTTTATCTGAGCTTAGCATGACCTAATTTTAAATTTGTATCTCTAATTACAGTTTTAAAGAGTTTGTTGCTTTTGTGGAAGAGGATATGTCATTTTCAAAAAGTTCCAATCTTGAACCATATGTAGCTGATTCAAACATAGACGCTGCCACTTATGATGATGAAATCTATAATGCCATAAAGGAACTGCAAGATTCCTCCAGTGTTGACTTGAGGTCAAAAGCTCTAAATAAATTAATTGCCATTGCTGAGCTGTATTATTCCAAATCATGCAGATTACATGAAGAAATAGATTACTTTGAGAACTATATGGAGAGGAATTTCTTTAATGTAAAACCACTT
Source organism: Flaveria brownii (assembly GCA_018326445.1). Classification (NCBI taxonomy): domain Eukaryota; kingdom Viridiplantae; phylum Streptophyta; class Magnoliopsida; order Asterales; family Asteraceae; genus Flaveria; species Flaveria brownii. Next base: position 5,414 of record BJCN01144553.1, read on the forward strand.
GATGACGAGGATCTACAAAACTGGCATAATTATCTGGATTTCATTGAGAAGCAAGAGGACTTTGACTGGGTATGCTTGAATATCAGATTATCGGCAAATGGATACATGACTTATTAAATTAGATGAAGTAATTATAGCCAATATGTACTTACAGGCTGTAAAAATCTACGAAAGATGCCTAATTTCATGTGCTAATTATCCTGAATTCTGGATGCGGTATGTGGAGTTTATGGAATCCAAGGGGGGACGAGAACTAGCAAACTTCGCTCTGGAGAGGGCCACACAAGTTTTTTTAAAGGTTCGTTTTTGATGTCTCTTGAATAAACTTTGATAATTTGTTCATTACGATCTGTGATAAATGAGCTTGGCATGTTCTAGAGGTTGGAAAATGGTCAGTTTGACAGGGTTGGTAGGGTTTAAATGGTAATTATCAAGTACGTGTTGAAACTTCAAAAATGGTTGTGTTGGGGATGGCCGGAACGCTATCTGAGAGGAATTGGATTGATCATTTCATGCTTCTTATATATTTATGCAGAATGTGTCAGAGGTACGCATTTTCAATGCGAGATTTAGAGAGAAAATTGGTGATATCGAGGGTGCTCGTGCTGCGTTTCATCTTTGTGATACTGATTCTGATTCGTCGTTTATTGAAACTGCAATGCATGAGGCTAATATGGAAACACGTCTGGTATGAAATCATGAGAATTGTCTTAAGTTTTAGTAATTGAGTGTGACTGAAATTGACTGTTTGAATATAATCAGGGAAATATGGATACAGCTTTGGAAGTTTACAAGAAAGCACTCAGAATAGCAGCAGAGAAGCAGAATATGAGCATAATCCCTATCTTGTATATTCACTTTTTCCGTCTTAAATATCTGGTATTTAAACTTATATTTCTAGCTACTAAATGTTCTTTAGTTATTTCAATTCAATTGACTATACTTCTACTTAAAAGGGGAATAAGCTTCTTGGTTAAATATGCTTTTGGATCGTCATATTATTTCTAATTGTGTGATACTGTCTGTTTGTAGATCACTGGTAGTGCAGAGGCTGCTATTGACTTACTAATATCTGGTATTCAGCAAGTGCCTTTTTCTAGATCACTTCTAGAGGTATCTTTGTCCTTATTATCTAAAACAACTGTGGCTTTATAAATAATTAATGTATTGATACTTAATATGCTTAAAAAATGTCAGTACAATAATATTTTTTGTTCATAAAATTAAGTGTAGCGTTTTATGCATTTAAATACATTTTGGATGACTTTCAATCCATATGACATGCTCGATCCATTTGAAGAGTTATCTGTTAACCTTAATATAACCCAAATCAACCTGTTTATATATAAACCGTGGAAATTGCCAAAATTAATTTGAAGTGTTCCTAGTGACGGATCACTCCACAAGCCAAATATCAGATACGTATGAAGATAGGAAATCATAAAGTGAAATAATCAGATAAAGCAGGAGGGTGGATTAATTGTGCTGCTTATTTTGTAGGAATTGATAAATTTTGCAATGATGCACGAGGGATCGAAACATTTAAATGTAGTGGATCACATTATGGACACCGTTATAACTTGTGGATCAGATGGATCCCAAGGTTTAAGCTCCAAAGATCGTGAGGATTTGTCGAATTTGTATTTGAAGGTCAGATATTTTATTCAAAGTTTAAATAAGATTATTTAAATTTAATGGTTGATTATGTCAACTTTATTGATTGTAGTTTGTTGACTACTGTGGAACAACCGATGACATAAGAAAGGCATGGAACCGTCACATAAAACATTTTCCACATCTCATAAGGAGTACCTTTTTCCGCAAATACCCTTCCAATCAGCGTTCAAATGAACCCAAAAAACCAAGAAAAAAGACACCCCGCCTTGTTGCTAAGCAGCCATCTAGGGTTCACAGGATTGAGCGTGAAGAACAAAAGTCGTTGACATCCAAAAGTCAACCGATTGACCCACACAAGCCTACAGTCAACCAGTACAGAGAAAAGGATGATGAGACTTCCTTAAAGAAAAATACTCGTTTTAAACAATCTGAAGATAATGGGGCCGGAGAACTAGAAGGATCAAAACATCAATTTGGAAGTTTATCACAAAACAATGTAGAAGTATCACAAAAGAATGATCAAATCAGAACCGAGCCAGAGGAAGACCATGAACATAAGGATACCATGGACCCTTCCACAGCCGATCAAAACCCCGTTCCAGCCACTGAATCTACTAAGAAACAAAATAAAACAGATGACCATGAACATGAACAAGAAACAGACCCACGGCAAATTCCTTCACAAAGTATGGAGGCTCGCAAAACTAATCACATGCTTACTGCCTCTGAATATGTATCAAATGTGCAGCAGCCACAAAACCCTGTATCCGCATCCCAGTTACATTTGTTGACCCAAAATGATCAACCAATGGTTCAGTATCCTGTGCAAGGTAGTGAACAACCTGGGGTGATCCAGAACCCACAAGCTTATAATCAAATATGGCAATATCAATACCAGAATCAGCAACAATGGCTGCAAATGCAACAGTATATCCAACAACAACAACAACAGCAGCAGCAATTTCAATCACAACAGCAGTATCACCAGTTTTATCAACAGCAGGAACAGTACCAGCAGTATTGGTTACAGGTGTACCAGCAGCAGCAGCAACAATTGCAAGAATATAATATGCAGATGCAACAATACCAACAGATGCAACAAGTGCCCAACGATTTACATCAGAATCACCTGCAACAGATTGCTATGATGTCAAATGTGATGCAGAATATTAGCCATGATCAACAGGTACGTCTTATTATTAAAAGGGATTGTATAAAAAGGCGACTTCAATATGCAAAAGTTTTCAAAAAGACCATCCAGCTCTGAAAAAGAAAATGTCAAAAGGGCTACCCAACACCAAATTTGGTGTAAAATGACACTATTATACTCTATAAATTCAAAAAAAATGCAATTTCTTAAATGAAAAGTTACAAAATTCAGGGGTGTTTTCACAAAATTAAGATCTTTAATATAATTTGAAAAGGTGGAAAAAACCATATGGGCTTTTGCGGAATGCGAACATATTATAAGTCCCTGGATTTTGTTTGTATAATTATTTACGCCTTAACTTGTAAATTTAAACCAGAGTCCCTGGATTTTATAACAAAAGGTCCTTTCTTTACATGATTAAACTTTACATGTTATTGTTATGCAGGGTCAAGGGACGATGCCTCCAAATACGACAATGCCATACGCACAACCAAACCCTGCTAATGCGGCTGTCCAACCAAATGCTGCAACCAAACCCGCACTCTCCCTAACAAACATCATGTCTCCAAGTAATCTACAACCAGCTTCAGATTCCAAATAGATTCTCCTTCTTTGATGACCAGTTTACTTTATTTTGGTTATGGCATTGTATGTATATGAGGTACTTAATTCCTCTTGTCATGAAACCTTTGAACATATACATGAATGATGAATCCGCTAACTGAATCAAATTGACAGGACCATTGCAAGGGTACTTTTAGTTTCTATATTCTCAGATCCAAAACGTTGAAACTGATTTTCTGATTATTGTAACATTAGGTTGCAATAATCTTTTTCTGATATCCTGATAAGCAGATTATGCTTCAATTATATTAGGTATCAAAATAATCATCAGATTATCAATCCTTGCTGCAATAATACTGATCGTCTTAAGGTAATATATCCATCACTTCTTTTAGCACTATGTGAGAAACTTTTAGTATCATTTCATAGAAATGTCTCCTTTTAAATAAATGAATTTTCTGATTATTATTATTGTTTAATATTATGTAATCACTTGCGAATTTTTAATCCTGCAGGGATAACTGCATGTGTACATGAACTTGATTTATCTTATTTTTCGATGAAGGTATGTTTCATCATCATCTCTAGTCATAAGATTAAATTATGTGGAATTTTCATTTTGATTACTACAGGAAAGCAGGTTAAGATCCAACGACTTCAAATTGGGTTGAAGATAACTTTCTCTACTTTGGGATTAAAATCTTATTGATTTTTTTGGGAATTCAAAAATTGGAGGTGCATATAGTTAATAATTTTAAATGAAAAAATGTAAAAATATGTTTTATATATATATATATATATATATATTAAACTAGTACTATAAATTATAAAATATTAAAAATAATAATTATAATAATAATTGTAATAATAACAACAATAATATTAAATAATATAGTTTTATACTTTGCATTCATAAAAAATTTAAATTGATTTTAACTTTTCAAACGGTTGATGTTAACATAGTGGATGTCAATTCTTATTTTATGCAGCCTTATATTTTTCACACATGACAGAAATATAATTGATTTTCCTTTTGCCATCCGAGGGAAGTTATTCTAAAAATAGAGTCAAAAAGTTCTTGAGTCAAAGGGAAATAAAAGAATGGGAATCCGTTAAGTTTGTTTTTCCCAAGTCGGAGGATAAGGATACGTTATAAGGGTTTATTTGTAGCAGGTTTGTATTTTATAGCGGCAAACACACTCTGGCAAACACACACTCTCCGGTCTTCACTTTGTGTTTTATAAGGGTTTATTTGTAGCAGGTTAGGCGATGTAGGTGTTATGTGGTGTTTTAATGTGAGGATTCCTACTAATGGGCCTGGTTGGTGTTGAGCGGTTGGTTAATTTTGTTCAAGGTAGTTAACAAATAAATAGACGTGTTAGTTTGTGACTTCATATTTGGTTCATGTGGAATTAAACCGTTGCAATGGCTTGATACTCCCTATTGGTAGTCACTTTGATCTAATGTTAGTCATAAGAATTTTTGTGGGCATTAATCACATTTGTTTGAATGGGTGCTTAGATCCCTACATATGCATTACCTCTGCCCTTTATTTTTTGTATCAAGGCATACATAAACCTTCAAATTCTAGTATTTATATATTACAAATACAGATGTACAAACGTGTTGTTGCTATAGAAACAAATAATCTATGTTCAAAAATCTTAGCAACACTTGTATATTTGGGTTAAAACCTTTACGTGTAAGGGCTAATTAACATTCTATTTCTATATGTGTTGGTACATTGTTTCTTGAAAGACGATTAACCAATATCCCTCTTACACACATCAAAGCAAGGAGTGTCAAAAGATTTTCAATGCCCTAAAAACAACTTGACAATAGTCAGAACAAATGTACCATATAAATCATCTATAAATTAAAAGTTAAACTTGATTAATATGATATTTAACATAGAATAAATAGTGTTCCACATTATTATTGGGCATAACAACTAGGTAAGACTATATCCTATACGTTTCAAGTGCAATAAAATTAAAGATTCACGCATTTATCACTCTTGTCACGACATGTACTCGCCGTGACACATCCCTCTATTAGAAAACATTCCGAGCCGATGTTGAAAAACGTTGTTTCATGAAACGCTAGACTGAGACATGAAGATTTTCTTTAAACCGCATAATGATGTTTTCGAGCCAATATTGAAAAATGTACTAGAACACAAACGAAAAATTGCTGATTACGTGAGTGAGAGTTTGATTATAGATTTATAGTTTAAGTATTTTTTATTTTTATTATTTTAATATAGTTTTTAATTTTTAGTTTGTAATTTTTTAAATTTCATGAAGTTATTGTTAAAAATCATAATAATAAATTGTTTTGGCCTATCATGACATGAGTATTTCCTCCAAATTTGAGGGTGTGGGCATCCGGTGCAGTATAGTGTAGCGTAATATGATAAATTATAATTGGTGTGTATATGACATGATGTTTTTAGTGAGAATGACCCCTCTACCTTTACTTATAGTAATGATCTATACTTACACCTTGTAAAATTTTCAACTCTCAACTTTTTATATAGAAAAAATACACCTTATCATCAAGATATCCTCTCGAGTTTCTGTAGAAAAGTAGAGAGGAAGGATTGTTTGTGAAAAGAAACCATCGAAAAAGAATAAGAGAGGGAGCCGATCAATCAAACAGTTTCGACATGGAGCTCCAATTGACCTCTCGGACGATTGCCTAACAAAAGGGAGCAATAATATAAAAATTATAGCATGTATATAACATTTTTAATAACATATCTATCCTATCTAATAAACAAAGGTTTTTTATGCCACATGT
>BJCN01144626.1:0-14070 GCA_018326445.1 Flaveria brownii
GGCCTATGTGTCATGATTGTTCTCTAAAATCTGTTGATGATTTTAATAGATCTTACACACATTGCAGGATCCATCCAACCAATAACAAACAATTTCACCCATGTTTAATCGTATTTCATGACTTAGGTGAAAACAACCTATAAATCAAATATTACTAGACTCCTACAACAATAGAATTTACGATTAAGGTTTGAGGATTTATAAGAGGTGCGGATTGATATAAGATAAACACATGAACAAATCTCCATCGACTCGTGTTTAAGGATGGCAATCAAACCAGAACCTAGTGAAAATACCCAATATTCTTGACGTCAGAGAAGGTTATGAGGTCTGGTAAGTGGGTATTAGACCTAGTATGAGATTACATGATAAACTCGTACCTGATATGATTACCCAATAAGGATGAGATTCAACAATAATTCTAAATTAAAGTTGAAGAATCACGAGTATTGCTTTGGATAAAGGTCCTCGATGGTAAGGTGTATCGAATCCAGGAAAGAACTAGTGAAGATCAAGAAACTAAAAGAAACTAGAACATAGGTAATGATCATATCCAAATTATTTCTAAGGATCAAGTTCAAATAGGTGAATGAATTATTTAAAGTAGAAAAGCTACCTAATACATTTTGAAATACCTAATTGTTTGTGGTAATTTCTAACCAGATTCACAAGCTAGTGAAGTTAGGGGGAGCTAAGTGAAGTTTGGTTTAGTTTTATGGTTTAAGCTTCTATATAATTGAAATATGTGTCAAATAGGGAGTCCTAAGTTAATTAGGTTTCTTGCGAACCAATTAGGGTTTAGCCTATAAATATATAGCTAGGTTTAGGGTTATATACAAGTCATAATCAAGTTTTGAGTTATTTTTTCTTGGTTATAATAAAGAATTTAGGAGTTATCCAAATAATATGTTATATATTATCGATAGGACTTGAAGTGGTATCAGAGCTTAGTGTAATTAAAAAGCAAATTCAAGGTATCCAGAACTAAAACCAAGATCTAGCCGTCGCATTAAAGCATGTCATCATCATGAAGAGATCTAGGGTCGATCGATATTTGTAAGTAAAGATCTAGGGATGACTGAAGTCAACCTATTAAGATCTAGGGCTAACTGGTTAAAGACGAATAGGAAGATCTAGGGACTGCCGACAGACTGCTTCAAGAAGCCATTTCTAATCGTGTTTATCAATTCAAGAAATTGAGGAACCATAGCCGAACCCTAGCGACTAGAAGCGTACCATGCAGAGTTATCGTATCACGCTGGGAAAATGGAAAAATATTGCTAATGAACAAATATAGATTAATTCCCAAGATCAAGTTCAAAAATCTTAAGAGTTGCTTGGAATAAAATACCTTAATAATACGGTTCAAAAATTAGGAGTGATTGTTGGTATTCATTTCATACCCGATTCACAAGCCAATGAAGTTAAAAGACATAATTTGACAAGTCAGTCAAGTTGGTTTAATTTTCTAATTATATTGTAATTAGTATGGTAATTTCTGGGTGCCACATTTAGATTATATGTATATATAAAGAGCTTGGGTAAGGGCTTTAGAAGTATGATATGTAAAGAATTGTTGTAACAAGTTTTTGAGAAAGTTCTCTTTGCAATAATAAGGTTCTTCATCCCTTGTTGATCATGTATCTTGAGTGATGACTACATATTACTGTCATAGCGTGAAAAATACGATATTGTTAAAACGTACAATTTATTACATGAGATACGATAAATAAAAAATATATATAATTTAACTTATGACGACGACATGTCGTCGCTATAATTTAAATAACGTTTTTCTCTTATATATTAAATCATAATGCTCTTCTAATCTATGGTGAAAACTAAAATGATTTTTTTCATATTGTGACAACGAGTAGCCGAGATAGATTTTTATTTGACATGCCACTTTTTCACAATGCTCTTCTAATCTATGGTGAAAACTAACTATCGAAATAGATGTATGATGTAATAATTACATTATTCTCTATTGGAATGACTTGTCATCACGATTGGTCATCCTATGCTTATGACTCCTTGTCATCACTATAGATCTCGTCTTTAGAGAGTAATTTCCTTGTAGTGAGTCCTGTCAAGATATAAACTTCTATAATACAATAGAAAAACGATTAAATAATTGGTGAGACTATTAGAGCTAGATAAAATTGTGAAATTTTCTCTCCTGCTTTGACTATATTGCAAATATGGTTTCCACATAAAAAAATTACAAAATTAATTTAAATATTTTTTGAGATGGTTGTAAAGTTTAGTCTCTACTATTAATATCCATTAGTTTTTAGTGATATTGGGCCTAAACTTGCAAGATAATCAAACCACCATTTTTGCAATTTTTTATCAAACAAAATATCTTCCTACTTAATAAAAAACTAAGTGTAGGGTACACGTGTCACCACTACATTTCTCCTCACCCGGATTTTTCCACTAATCTCTCTTATTAAATAATTATATTAATTACTAATAATGTTATTTAACTCTTTATGGGTTAAAATAGTTTTTAATAAATTAAGAAAGATATCATTTTATTGATATTATTTCTAAAAAACAAATTTATATAAAGTAAGAAATTTTTCTAAATTACCAAACTTTTAAAAAATATGAAATATTTTAAAATTGGTGTTTTAATAAAGTATATTTTTTATAAATCATAAATAATTAAAATTAGGAGTTATAATAAGGAAATTTTCAAAAATAAATTTTTATTAAAATAGTTGTTTTGATACAAAATATCAATTTTTTTGGGAAAAAAAGTTTAAAATTTTAATAATATTATATTTCAATTATCATCATATCTTTAGAATATAGTTTTCTAATGAATAAATTTTAATTATATTTTATATTTTATTTATTTAACCTGTGTAGTACATGATTTACTAAAGGTAGTGTGTGTATATATAAGAAAAAAAAAGTAAAAAAGTTGTATAAGAGTTAGATAAGAGAAAGTTAAACATAAATACTAATAAAAGATTTACAAAATTCAAAATAGAGATTAAGAAAGTCAGATTAAAGTTACAAGTTTTAAAAAAGTAAAAGAACAAAGTTAACGAAAATTAGAAAACAAAAAAGCACCATATATTTATTGATATTTTTTATTTAACTTTTCAAAAAAAATTTGATTTTTTTTTAATTTCAAAGAAAATTACACGAATAATTCATGTGGTTTGATAATAACATAAATTTAGTTCCACATTGTTAGAAACTAATGACCACTAATAGTAGGGACTAAAGTTGTAATTATTTCACATATGTTATGAATAAATTTATAATTATTAAAATCTAAACAACAAAGTTGTAATATAGATAAACCCATAAGAACTGTTTGTGCAATTGTTTATTCTAATAAAGTTTTTTAATCCATTACTAGAAGACATACCAGGCCAATTTATCACATCTACTTTTAAGTCACTTGCAAAAATACAGAAATGCTATTTTGATCCAAAAAATAAAACTTTATGTTCTCTATTTAATCTTAATTCTGAAAAATAATTAAAATAATACTTTTCTTCCACAAATGATTTATGAACAAATCGATGAAGAAGCAAGATTTGATTTTCTACAAAATCACATATTCTTTTCCTTAGTACAAGTCAAATGTCTTTTTGGCCCACATACTTAACCAAAGAATGTTCTTCCTCTCCTCACAAACCATCTATAGTCTTGCCATCAAAGTAATTTTACTTTGCAACTTCCCTATAAAACCACTTTTTGCAAATTATCATTCTCATCTTCTTTTGAACATCACTTTATTACCATTTTCGATATATAACGGGTCAAGTTAGCCCGTTTACTATTATATATACCTAAAAATATCATTTCAAGCGACAAACCAATTCACGTCGCTTGTTTTTATTGCGGTTAATTTCCATTCCGTTAAGTGTTTCATGGATTTCGGAATAGTAGATAGTTTGGTAGACGCATTGAAGCAAAACCGATACCATGCGAGGAGATGCTTTGATCGGTATGTCAAAATGTGTAACGTAAACCTTTAAAATTCTTTTCTTTTTCTTTTATTTATTCTCAATAATATTATTGTTTTGTTTTCAAAGTTTTACATCACGTGGAAAAAGAATGGTGAAGCCCCAAGAATTAATACACATGATTGAAAAAACCATTGACGACAAACTTGAAAGAACTAAGGTTTTGGAGGGTTCCCTAGGACAAATCCTGAGTTCCACACAGGTTATCATTAACTATTTAGTTTAATAATCTTAAGTCAATAAGAATTAGACAAATATTATGTTGTATTTATTTCGTCAATTTTAGTTTAATAAATCAAAGGTCCTCCTTCACATACCTATTCTATTCATCATATTAGCATTTCAACATTTAAACAGGAGTTTGTTTTGATGATTCTAGTTAAATGCCATATAACACTTTTAAATGGAAGTTTGTTTTGGCGATTCCAATTAAACAACCATATTGTCGTGTTAAATGGGCTCTTATGGGCTTAAAGTAGGGTTTAACTACTATGTTTCATCTTTTAACGACTGTTTAACACATGATGTGTGAATAGTATGTAGGTGGTGTGTGTATCGCTTGTCCCTAATTCAAATCATTGTTATCACATTATTATATTTTAACCTTGGATATATATATATATATCTGTGGTCATGAACATGATGCTTGCAGGAGGCGGTCGTGGTTCCACCATATGTTGTTTTAGGGGTGCGGTTCAATCCAGGTCAATGGGTGTACGTAAAGGTCAACGCCGATGACATTAGTGTTCAATCGCTTACACCTTCACAATATCTCAAGCTCAAAGAATCCATCTACGATCAAGAATGGTACGACTTTGTATTACTTGGTAGTCACATGTTATCTCGATTACCTTAAGTGAACTACAACATCTTTTAAAATCTAACTAAAAAGAGTTACATGAGCAGGGCAAAGGACGAAAATGCCCTTGAACTCGATTTCGGAGCATTTGACTTGGGCACTCCTAGACTAATCCTCCCTTCATCTATCGGCAATGGACTCGGCTACATTTCGAAGTTCATGACTTCAAAAATCGGTGGTGATCTGGAAAACGCGAAGCCGTTGCTTGACCACTTGCTAGCTCTAAAGTATCATGGCGAGGTAAAAAATAACAAGATCACATATGTATTAATCACTATTTAAGTTGTAGATAAGAGGTTGTCATTGTAATTTCATCTCATATACTTATCTTAGAGTTAATTCATGTTATGCTTTATCTCTGACATGTTAAACACAGTATGTTTGAAAAATTTAGCCTTTTAGATCTGCCCGTTACAACCCTATAGAAAACTAGAGTATCGACCCGACCCGTATCTTATAGTTCTTTGATGCATATGGATATGGTTTTCTTTTGCAGAAGCTTATGATCAATGAGACATTGGATACAGTTTCAAAGCTCCAGAAAGCATTGATTGTTGCTGATGTCTACTTATCTGCACACCCGAAAGACGAGCAATTTCTTACCTTAGAGCCCAAGTAATCAATCACAAGAATCTTTTGTTAGCATTATAATGAACTTGACTACTGATAATAAATGTTACTATAAATTATAGGCTTAAAGAATGGGGGTTTGAGAAAGGATGGGGAGATACTGCAGAAAGAGTGCAGGAAACAATGAAAATGCTTTCAGAAATTCTTCAAGCTCCCGACCCGATTAACATGGAATCGTTCTTTAGCAGGCTTCCGGTTATATTCAACATCGTCATCTTCTCTATTCACGGCTACTTTGGACAATCAGATGTTCTTGGATTACCAGATACCGGAGGCCAGGTGACTAACTTATCGGTCAGATGCAGCGTTGACCATCTACAAACTCAAGTTTGACTTCAAATCATTCAATATAATTGTTGTGCAGGTTGTTTATATTCTTGATCAAGTGAAAGCACTAGAGGAAGAGATGCTACTAAGAATAAAACAGCAAGGGCTGAATGCAAAGCCTCGGATTCTTGTGGTACATTTGCGGGGCATATCAAATTATCAAAAGCTGATAATTCAAAGATTCATGATCTTGAGTTCTGATATGACTGTAAATCTGCAGGTGAGTCGACTCATTCCTGATGCACAAGGAACAAAGTGTAACGAAGAGATAGAACCGATCTTGAACACTATGCATTCAAACATCCTTCGTGTTCCTTTCAGAACCTCAAAAGGCGTAGTGCCTCAATGGGTTTCGCGGTTTGACATATACCCGTACCTTGAAAGATTCTCACAGGCAAGTCCCTTGTACTTTCGGTTTCTAAAGGCGTTAGTAACCCTGGGTTGTGTAATTCGTGTTAAAACTTTGATATGTTCGTATGTTCCTAAGGATGCTGCCTCTAAAATCCTAGAGGTAATGGAATGTAAACCGGATCTTATACTTGGGAACTACACAGATGGAAACATTGTGGCATCTCTTATGGCCAAAAAGTTTGGAGTAACACAGGTTTTTTTTAGACTCTCGACCTTGAAACATTGTTATTCGGGTTATGAAGTTCTTCAAATCACCATTTATGGTTGAATCTTAACCTCAGGGAACGATTGCACATGCGCTGGAGAAGACCAAGTATGAAGATTCGGACGTTAACTGGAAAAACTTTGAAAAAAAGTATCATTTCTCGTGTCAGTTCACTGCAGATTTGATCTCAATGAATGCTGCAGATTTTATAATCACAAGCACTTCTCAAGAAATTGTTGGAAGGTTAGATGTTTAAAAGACCTTGATAAGATTGTAAGAAAATTGAATAAATCTGATCTTTGTGTGCTCGTGTTTGTTTAAATATAGTAAGCAAAGGCCCGGACAGTACGAGACCCATGCGGCGTTTAGTATGCCTGGACTTTGTAGAGTTGTGTCGGGCATCAATGTGTTCGATCCAAAGTTCAATATAGCTTCACCAGGTGCAGAACAATCGGTTTATTTTCCTTATACTAAGAAGGAGAAACGATTGACATCTTTTCATCCCGCTATCAAAGAACTACTTTTCAACGAGAAAGACAATGATGAGCATATGTAAGTTATTCATAGAGGTTGCAAGATGGATGGGTCAGAAATGTCAAAACAGCATTGGATGTAAACATGTTTTTTAAAAACTTTTACAAATAATTAATATGCTAATTGTGATTACAAAGTTAATTAACATCACTGCAAGCTAGAAGATTGTTCACACTATAAACAAACTCTGGGTTACTTAAACCCATTTGACCCGTTTTAGCTGTTGTCTTACCTATCTAACATGTTTAAAGATACAACACAAACCAAATCAACTGTAAATGGGTTGAAACTGACACCTTTGACATACTATTGTTTGTTGAATAGGGGGTATCTGGCGGACATAACCAAACCGATTATATTTTCAATGGCAAGGCTCGATACAGTGAAGAACATAACAGGATTAACCGAGTGGTTCGGGAAGAACAAACGACTCAGAAGTCTTGTAAACTTGGTTGTTGTCGCGGGGTTCTTTGATCCATCAAAATCCAAAGATCGAGAAGAGATGGCGGAAATCAAGAAAATGCATGAGCTGATAGAGAAATACAAACTCAAGGGTCAGATGAGATGGATTGCGGCCCAAAACGATAGGACTCGCAACGGAGAGCTGTATCGTTGTATCGCCGACACAAAGGGAGCCTTTGTGCAGCCTGCATTGTATGAAGCTTTTGGGCTGACTGTTATCGAGGCCATGAACTGTGGTCTCCCGACTTTTGCAACCAACCAAGGAGGGCCTGCAGAGATCATAGTTGATGGGGTTTCGGGATTCCATATCAATCCCAATAATGGTGATGAATCAAGCAACAAGATTGCAGATTTCTTCACAAAATGCAAAGTTGATGCTGAGTATTGGGACCAGGTGTCACAAGCTGGACTTCAACGTATTTACGAGTGGTAAGTTGTAGCTAGAGCCTAACAGAACCGGACCGTGAAACCTAAGTGGTTAAGTACTGGTCTGGCTCTGGTTTGGTCCTAAGTGTAGGGTCATATGGTTTATCTTTGAATCGAGCTGATAAGTTTTCCTCTTTTCAGCTACACATGGAAGATGTATGCTAACAAAGCACTGAACATGGGATCGATGTACGGATTTTGGAAGCAATTAAACAAAGAGAATAAGCAGGCGAAGCAGCGATACATCGATATCTTGTATAATTTACAATTCAAGAACTTGGTGAGTTATTTCCCAACACTCCATGTTGACTACACGTATATTATAATAAGGTGACTATAGCATTTCCTTAAACACCATTCATTGTTTTCTTACAGGCAAAAACCATTGAAATCCCTGATGCCGTAACTCCTAAACACCAAGAACCGGTCCAAAAAGAATCAACAAAACTACCACTTGCAGAACCTCCAAAACCAGTGCAACAAGTGGTACCGAGAGAAACCCGACTTCCACAGATGGAGTTGACCAAGCCTGATCAACCAATAAGAAACATAGACGGGTCAACTCTAATGAGCAATGCAAGAAAACCATTGCTTGTTCTTGTTTCTGTGTTAATAGTTGCTTATGCATCCAAGAACTTGTATAGGTATTTCAAATAGAGCATTGTGATTGGCTGGTAGTGATGAAAATATCTAATTGTAACATAAAATGTATGTAAATAAAACAAAGATTCTGTAACAAGCAAAAGAAGATAGAAAATAAACCAAAAGCCATGATTATTGTTGAATACAAAGTGTTCAAGTGTATCCAAGTATCATATTATTAGTATGTTCAAACCAAGCATGTATGTACAATTAAAAAAAAGAACTTTGTACAGTGGAAATAGACAGTGCACCATTTTATACATACTTACAAGGAGTCTTATGGTTGAGCGGATGTTTTGCAAATGGGACACCAATTCTTTAACCGCAACCACTGGTAGATACATGCGGCATGGTAACCATGATCACACCCCATGCTTCCTATCTCATCTCCTGGTGTAAATTCTTCCTGAAAAGACATGAAAGTAGGTCATATAACTTTCATATAAAGAATAACTACATGTTCGGTCACTAAATTATAAATCTGAAAAAAATATATTGACAAGGGTGCTTGGAGGTGCGTTTATAACTTACTATGTGATTTTAAATAATAACAATCTTGACTAATTTAGTGTGCAATATATGTAATAGCCAAGAAGTAAATTCTTATGTGTTGTTAAAATATATCAATTCATTATTTCTCAATTGCTATAAGCCTATAAAGTTTTTCATGAATTGTTCATTAATATTTTTTTAGATGATATGTGTTTCTATAATTCCAACAACTATCTTTTTTCCTGATAGTATAATCCACAGGAAGGGTTTAAAAGTTTTCAAAAAATATAAGAAATTACGGAGGTCTTCCGTTAAATATCAGCTGATATGAAACTGATTCGAAATTGATTATTAAACTTTTGAAGAATCATACAATTTGAATCAGAATTACTTTATCTGAAAAGTGAATACTACAGTAATCAGATGATAACAGTGAATATAACTTACTCTGATTAGTTAATCTGTTTAATAACACATATCCAAACACCCTCTAAATACGCCTATATTTGTATCAAAATTGATAGAAGGCATATACAACAGTATGTAAACTGAAATAAATCACCTGACAAATACTGCATTTGGTGTCATTCAAACATGAATTGCCTCTCATTCTACATTCCTTTATATGCAATGGTTTGTATACTCTAATTCTAAGACAGTTTGATAACTCCTCTTCAGATAGCGCAGTACTCACTACACCCATTTCTTCCTCTAAAGCTAAAAGTTCCTGTGAGCAAAAGTCAAATATTGACTATTTGACGATGAAGTATCTAATAGCACCAGGGAAAAAAACAAACCTCATAGGACATGTTATCAATGTCTAGTCTCATGCCTCTATATTGATCATAGAAGTTGAAACCACCAAGAAATGAATTTCCTATAATTTGCTGCAGATGGAGAAATACGAGTTAATAATTAAAGCTAAAAATTTTGATTCGTTTATGGATTAATGAGTCAATTTGGGTTACAAAACATTATCTAACAGGTTAAATCAGTGAACTTAGTTAACATGAAAACAGGTGAAGCGGGTGGAAAGTCGCCCAAAGTATATTCAACATGTACAAAAATCTAATAGATTCTCTTGATTACGATAACTCAGATTATTATTGTAAAAAACTAGGTTTGGTGATGATATCTAGCACATTAGTTATTTTACAAATACAATAAAAAGGACATAAAAAATGATATTGTTCTTTTCTGAAAAGTACCTCAAATGTCAACCCCTCATCTTGATCAATCCTCTCAAGTGCAAGTAATACCTGCAAAAAACAACACGGAGAAAGAAAACAATAACCACAGCTCAATCAGAAATATAAAAATAATAAATCAGGTTACCACTAGGGTTGTGGCAATTCAACCCATTTACATATGATTGTCGATTTGGTAGTATTTTATCTCTAAAGGATCAAATAAAAAAAATTAACTTGAATTGAAAATGGTCAAATGTGTCAAACAGGTTGAGAGATTCCCAAAGAGTAATCTTATAAGCATATAAAACCCTCCTATATTGTATTCTTTAAGAAAAGTGTATAGTTATTAAATAATGCAACTTGTTTAATCATATATGACACATATTTGCAAAACTATAAAGTTTTTAGGCTAAAATTGTTTCAGGTCACCCTGATCTCACCCCGCCATTTGACATGTAATTCTTTTTACCTATTATACCCTGCCCAACCCATCCAACTAGAATCCATGTCTATATAGCAAAGGAAATTACATTTGCAATTGAATCCACATTATCAGTAATCGCACGAGCAGATTGAACTGAAGAGGGATTATTCCCATGAGCATTTACAGGCCTTCGAGTCCTTACTGAAGAACCACCACCACTTCCTCTAGCAGATGAGCTTGTTTCTCCTTCACTTGACCTCTTCTTGACTATATTACTCCTCCTACCACGGTCAAACAAACCCCTTTGGCCATCTTGGTTTGCAAGACCAGCTCTTTGACCATAAACGTTCCTTACGGTTGTGTTAGACGATGACCCCACTTCAACTGCCGTACCAGCGGGCTTCAAATTCAATACACCTCTGTTTGACTCAGTTTGACCATCTTGGGATCTTGACTTAGATTTGCCACGACTACTTTGTGACGTATCAAGCTCGTTTCTTTTCACATTAGTTACTTTTTGAGTGTGAATTGCATGGTTAAGTCTCCCACTGCATCCAATTCTATTGCAGAATTGAACAACTTCATCTCTAGAAGTAGCAACATTTCGTGCAGCAGAACTTGATTTCTTCTTAGTGGCAGAATTCAAACCAACTGATCTCTTTCCAGAATATACATCCATACTAATGATGTGTCACAAACACACGTCTATATCTGTTACATAACTTCTCTTATTCTATGTACAAATCAATAATAACATATGATTAATCTAAAAACATCACTTCTTAAAGGATGTTTGGATATGCTTGAATAACCAGAACAGATAATCAGTTGCATAAAAAAAAGCGCGTATGAAGAAGTGTTTGGATGTGCTTCTGATAATTAGATGTTTCGCGTTTCCAAATTTATGATTAATGAAAGTTTAAAATGAAATTTTATCATTAACTTCCACTAAAACTAATCCAAAAAATGAATAAGTATGCATAAAAAGAGCTGCAAAGTTCATCAAGAAGATGATTAACATATTCCAAAACTGAAACAAGTACTCACCAAAAACACCATGAATAGAGTCCAAATAACCAAATTTCTAAACATAATCCGTGTGGTCAATCAAACAACATGATATCAATATATCCAGTACATGGTATAAAGAAAAAAGCCAATCAATCGCAAGTAACATCACAAAGAAGAGGACAAAATCATCCCACGGTTGCAGTACTTATCGATGATCAATCATCAATCAATCAAACAAGCCAAGAATCAAAACCCACCAAGTAATTCAATCAAAAGACATAGATAAAGCATAATCGGTGATGATGGAAGCTAAAATTGAATAACACTAAGGGTTTCTGTTAGTGGGCTTACCGTGTTGTTGTTGGATACGAGTAAAGCAAGAGAAAATGGAGAATTGGGGATGATAGGTGAAGGCGATTGAAGGGAAATAAATAAAGGAATATTAATAACTGTTGTGTGTATGTATATAAAGTTATGGTGGGATAAAGACGCAAAGCAATCGAATGAAGAAAGAAACAAAGAAACAAAAAGCAGCTGAATTACCGGCAACTCATGGTGCTTGAAAATGGCGGAGTCGGTCAAAGTCAACGGCACCCTATGGTGGGGTGGGTGATGGGTTTATTAGTTATTAGCGCAACCGAATCAACTATAAATTTCTTTACAACCGTAAATTTATCCTACTCCTTCCTCGAAACTACATTCACCTATGACATTCTTGTAACTATATCCATGGTTTTCAGGATTGGATGGGTTCGGCCGGTCCGATCATGAATAAGAGGGGGCCGATTCGAGCAGCCCTAGTTCGTTGTTTATGGGTCCGATCGGCCGGTTCGGTGGTCGAGTTAGGAACTGGTTCAGGGGTTGGATCGGATTTCATGTTTTTTGATTAATTTTTTGAAAAATCAAGTGATTGGAATGATGAATTGAATTGTTGGATGTAAGGTTACTAGGTTAGTACCCGTTTATTATACGGATTGAATAAATAAATTATTAAATAATTAGTAAAAAATTATAAATTATAAACCTATGCTTGAAAATAAAATATGATTATAATTATGTATAAATAGCTACTTCAAGTAAATAAACAATAATGTATTTTTCTTAAACTTTTGTTTTATAAAAAAATTATGGTTTTTAAAAATTTTGTTTTAAGTAAAATGAGGTTTTTTCAAAAAATTTGTTGTTTTTTTTGTTTTAAAAAGTGTGTTTTTAATTTAAAAAAATAGATTTTCAATTATTAAATTATACATTTTTTAATTTGAAAATGGTATGAATAATAATATTAGTATTCAATATTAGTTTTAATAATAGAGAGAAATGAGAAAGTTAGTGTGATTAGGCTTACGATTGTGTCACGTCTTATCTTATATTTTCTTTATTATAGTTAGATAGATAGACAGATGGACAGATACATATATAGATAGATAGGCTAGAAACTCATTCATTAAACGGATTATAGTTAGTAATAAAAATAAAAATTTACAGTACGATATTTTAATATAAGATATGAATTATATATACATAATAGTTCAAGAATATAAAACAATTGTATTATTTTTTAACTCTCTTATCTAAATAGTTTTATTTTTAAACATTTGTTTTAAGATATTTTTATAAAAAAAATATTTTTTATTAAAATCTTATTTATTAGAAACTCTGGTCTATAATTATTCTGGTTGTTTTAATAAGATTATTTTTAGAAAAGTTCACTTTTTTATAATTTAAAAAAATTGACCGGTTTAAAATATTTTGTTTCAAAAAGATTTAGTGTTTTTAAAAATTTCATATTATATAAAAAAATTATTATTAGTTCTATTTTAATAAAAAGATGTGATCTTTTATTTTCTTAATAAAATCTAATTTTAAAAAGATATCTTAATTTTAAAAAATCTAGATGAAATAGAGAAATATTGTAATTAATAAAATTGATTTTTAACAAAAGAGAGAAATTCATTTTAGTGTTTAAATTATTATAATAACCTTTTGGAGGAAATAATAATGTGAGTATGTCTAGAATAATGGCATGTGGTAAAAAGATGGATCAATAGAATGACAAGTGGTAAAATAAATTTTTTATTAGATACTATAGATATAGATATAGATGTTAAATTCTAGAGTCAACTTTAATTTTGCTCCCTAAGGTACGGAAAAATAACAATTTTCTTTCAAAAGACTAAAAAACATCAACTTATCTTCAAAAATTTCATAAGTTTTTAAATTCAAATCCAAAAGTTTTATTATATCAAATTAAAATAACTAATAAAACTTTTGAATTGAAATTAAAATAAATTTAAAAATTTTAAAGGTAAATTAATGTTTTTAATCTTTTGGAGAAAAATGGTTAGTTTTAAAACTTCAGGGAGTAAAATTGAATTTTATCTCTAAATTTAATATATAGCTATAAAATACACATATAAAACACTTAGATTATATTATATATATAACTATATATATAATAGGGTTAT
>BJCN01144629.1:0-11325 GCA_018326445.1 Flaveria brownii
TGTTGCAGGTTCGCGGCCGAAGGGATGGTTGTGGGGTGTTTTCAAGCTCGTTTTTGATGAAATTGACAGTGGAATTCGATTAGATATAGGTAGATATTTGTTCATTTTTAATTGATTTGATTATAGTGCGGATTTAGTGCTTGAATTCGGCCGATGTCGGCCATGGTGATGAAGATGACGGGTTTTTGGGGGGTGGGGTTGGGTACTTTGATTTAATTACAGAATGGTCCCTGTGGTTAGTTTCCTGTTAAAATGTTTAGAAAAACTAACTTTTAATAATGTCTTTTAACCCCCCTGAAGTTTGATTTAAGTTAGTTATTATTATTAAGTATTATAATTATTATTTATATTATTAGTGTTAATATTATTTGTTACTATTAGCTTTGTTATTTTCGATATTATTATTATTAATTTTTATTGTTATTATCATTATTATTGTTATTATTTATAAAAATAAATTAATAAATAAATAATTAAAAATAAAATATCCTTGTAAAAATACGAGATGCTACACAAAGTATCATATTGATAAATATACATCGACGAGCTTAATAAAAGACGAACACCATTGATTGATAAAAGAAGAGATGATGTTAGCATTTAAAGTGAAGCCATATATTTGCATTATTATCTTCTTCACCTTTATAAGATTATATAAGGTGGTTTGAATATTTTAAAAACAAGAAATGAATGTCAAACCAGTCTTACTAAACAATTTTCCACCACTCATATACATCCTGTAGTGATATACATCTATTTAAATATCAAATCAAATCACGACATATAAAAAACATAACGCAAGAGGCAGCGCAAACCATGTAGTCACAGGTTCATCAGACATGAAATTCGAACCAGTATCTGTATCTCATTTCTCGCATACACTTAAGTACTTAACCGGACTAGAACTAACCAACTAAGCTAGATGCTCACTTACAATCACCGGATCACATCACAATATTATACAGTTTATACAAAAGTAACAAAAGCCCCCTTCATGGTTTGGTTATATAAAACCAATCACAAGACTATAACTTTTCTCAAGTTCAGATCACACAGAGGGTAACAGAGGCACGATCCACCCAATCAACCATGAACAAACACGAGATCAAAATGAATCACGAGTATCCGACAGTGACGAAATAAGGGCCGATTGAATCGCAACTTTGAAATTCACACAATAGGGGGTTTTTCACTCACTCCAGGGGTTTTAATTTGACACTTTACGACTCCAATTTCACCCACCCCTGTTGCAATCACACCTTTCGATTCATCTGTTTCTGGCATGATTGCGGCAGATTGATTGTTCAAATGGCGAATTTTTTAGCTCAGTTTCTGTCGATCAAGAACTCTTGCGAACGCGTCGTCATTGCTGGTATAATTGACTAATCTACAGTTCTTTTGATTTGTCGCCCTAGTTTTATCTTTTAAGCATGCAAATGTGCTCATCTTATTTCACATTTAACTGATCCGATCAAATCAAATCTAATTACTATTGTATTGTCAATGAATTTTGTTTACATTGCAGAACTATCCTCGACAGTTCAATGTTAGGATTGAATGTAAATGTAATCCCTCAATTTCAAATAGAAAACATGTGAAACCTAGTATTACTTTAATTGGATTATTAAACTGAGTATTTACATAGACGTTTTTAGGGTTTGGCTACAAAGTTTTTGGGTTTTAATGCTTTCTTTATAGGTTAATGTTGGGTGTTAGTTTTTTCTTAGAAACAACTTAGTTCTTACATGGGGATCAACTTGTTCTGTTTGTTTTTTATGAAGTTTTTCATATTGTTTTACATGGTGAGAGTAGAATATGTGTGGACCATACAGAATGGAGAATGATGATAAATTTTTATGGATGAATGACTTGTCTTTCTTTAGACAGAAGTAGTGTTTGGATGTGATTAGATATAGATCTTGTTAACATCCTGCACCAATGCTATTCTCAATTCACACAAGTTTCTATTGGTCGAATGAGATGCACTGTTGTTAGATTCACTGGATTATGTCTTACTGATGGTTCCTTTTGTATTTCTTTACATCTTCATTATTCTCTTTATGAGGCAATATTATAGATTTAAGATTCTCAAACATTATATGTCAAGTTGGTTTTCACTTGTTACCATTTTCTTATATGTCTCCATATTGAAATCCTAAAAAGTTGAAATTTGATTAATTTCAGTTGAAGATGTAAGTGATTTGTGGCCACTTGTCAAGAAGGGATTTGAAGAAAGGATTCCGCTTAAAAGAGCTACATTGAATAACAAAACCCGTAATCCCGTTTTTGTGGAAAACCTGCCAGCCGAGTTTATACTAACAACAGATGCAAGGCTTCGCAGTAGGTTCCCACAAGAACAACTGTTGTTTTCATTCCGAGAACCGTATGCAACTGTGGTTCTTGTGACTTGTGAGGTAACTTTTATATTATATCTGCTGTAAATAATTTGAAAATAATTTATACTCTGCTTTATAAAGGTTTGGTCTCATACTGTTGTGTTTCAACAGGATCTAGACGAGTTCAAGACAATCCTAAAACCACGTCTAAAATTAATTGTGCAAAATGATGAGCGAGAGTGGTTTATTGTCTTTGTGTCCCGAGCCCCACCCCACAATGATCAAGCGACAAAAATGGCAAAAAAAGTTTATGCCAAACTTGAAGTTGATTTTAGCTCAAAGAAGCGGGAAAGGTAAAGTTTTTAAGCTATTAAGTGTTTATTTGTAAGTTTCATGCTAGTCTCGTTTTCATTACTGATTACACTAGATACACATCATGCACATATTATATTCTGTATAAAAATGTAACATTAGGTAAATTTACTTGTTGTAGGTGCTGTAAATTGGATATAAATGGACCAGAAGCAAGTTTTTGGGAAGATTTGGAATCCAAAATTACCGAGTGTGTTAGAAATACTCTTGATAGGCGTATTCAGTTTTATGAGGAGGAAATCCGTAAGCTTAGTGAACAACGTTTTAAGCCCATTTGGAGCTTTTGTAACTTTTTCATTCTGAAGGTAAACAATCTCTAGATGTGTTGGAGTTTTATATTTCTTAATTAATGAATAACTGTTTTAGTGATTAATGAATGTTAATATTCTTGAACAACTGCAAGGAATTTCAAATTCTTACCTGTTATCAAATAATCATGTCACCATTTAGCAGTTTGCTTTTTGTGAATGTAATTGGATTATTTAACCTGTTAAATTCAACATAGGAAAGCTTGGCATTCATGTTTGAGATGGCTCATCTTCATGAGGATTCTTTACGGGAATATGATGAACTAGAGCTCTGTTATTTGGAAACAGGTATTTAGTGATTATGATGAACTGACATTTGTATTAATTTAAGTGTTTTTAAATTGATTTTATCTCTTTTCATGATGTGGACTTATGGAATCTATGACTTCACGTGCAATCAGTTAACATAACAGGCAAACAAAGGGATTTTGGAGGAATGGCACATGGAGATGATCAGTCTGCGCTATTAAGTCCTGGAAAGAAACCACTAACACAGATTGTTCAAGATGATTCTTTTAGGGAGTTTGAATTTCGGCAATATCTATTTGCTTGTCAGGCAAAGGTAATCTAAATCTACTGCTTTAGTTTGCTTTGCATGTAGGTTTAATCTGACCATGTTTAGTAAGTAGGCTATTAATACAATAATGGAACCTTTTGCAGCTACTGTTTAAGCTAAACCGTCCATTTGAGGTTGCATCAAGAGGATACTCATTTGTAATTAGCTTCTCAAAGGCACTGGCTCTTCATGAGGTTTGGCATTCAGTTCAATGTCCATTTTATGTGATATTTGGTAATAGACTAATAGTGTTGTTCTATCACAGAGAAGTTTGTAATCTCTTTAAACTAACCACTTAAACTTTTTAGTTTTACTTTTGATTAATTTTCTTGCCTGTTGTCTATGGCTTCTGCAACAGAGTATATTACCCTTTTGTTTACGGGAAGTTTGGATTATAACTTCTTGCTTGAGTTTAGCCGATGCAACAGCTGCTCATTATAGTAATGGACTTGTGGCACCAGATATTGAAAAAGAATATTATCGTGTACGTGGGGAATTATATTCTCTGTGTCGAGCTAAGGTAAAGACAAAATGTTATGAAACACTATTTGTAAGAAAATGTCTTCTTTTAAAAAATGATGATGGTATCATTTTTTAGGCTTGGAAAATACATATTACAGTTAAATATTAACTATTGAAAGTATTAATGAAATTGACAGTTCATGAGGCTTGCATATTTAGTTGGTTATGGATCTGCTATGGAAAGAAGTCCTGTCAACAGGTATGCACTCAAATTTCTTTTAATTATATGTTAAATTTCTTTCAGTTTATTCACCAGGCCCTATTAAAATATGTTACTTTTCTTGTACAGTGCTTCACTTAGCATGCTTCCTTGGCCTAAACCAGCAATCTGGCCTTCTGTTCCCTCTGATGCATCATCTGAAGCTCTTGCTAAAGAAAAGGTATGCATCCTTATGCTATTTTTAATCGCTTTAATAAAAAGTTGCTAAAATACATAAAATTTCGACTTTTCTCGTAATATATAATAGATGATTCTTCAAGTTACGCCAAGGGTCAAGCATTTTGGTATTCAAAGGAAACCATTACCACTCGAGCCTAATTTTCTTTTGAGAGAGGCTAATCGTCGAAGAGCTTCTCTTTCTGTTGGCAATATGTCTGAAATATTTGATGGACGGTCAACTTTCATGGATGGGTATGGAAAAGCCATCTGCTACTTTTTCGCTTTTTGATTGATTTTTTTAATTATTATGTGTTGAAATACCACTCTGATCCACTTGTCATATGCTGCCAGCTCAGGTTCAAATGCTGCCATGTCACGAACCAATTCTATACCTGGAAACTTTGAGAGTTCAATTGATCGTCCAATGAAACTTGCAGAAATATTTGTTGCTGCTGAACATGCCCTCCAGAAAACAATTTCTGATCCTGGTTTATGGGCATCATTATCATCTTTAGATGAATTCGAGGTATGTGATTTGAAAATTTTATCATCAAACTTGACACATATATATCTCATTTGATCACCAATGATCCTCAACCCAAGTGGTTGAGGTGAGGTACCCAAGACAATTATAAATGGGGAGGTCTTGGGTTCGAGTCTGGCTGGGTGCAAAAGTGCTTTGGGTTAAGTCAGGGGTTTTTTCCATGGTGGGTTTCCTCCTTAGGGGGTTGGAGGTGCCAACCTGGCTGGGAAACGGATAGGTGGGCCCGATTAAGATAACACCTATCCTCCGAAGCAAGGTCATACATTTGCCATTCAAAAAAGGATTTATCTCATTTCATCATTTATGTCTCCACCAGCAAAAATATCTGGAACTGTCAAAATCTGCAGCAGAAAATTACCATAATTCATGGTGGAAACGACACGGGGTTGTTCTTGATGGAGAAATTGCTTCTGTGTGTTTTAAACATAGTAACTATGATTTAGCAGCAAAATCATACGAGAAGGTCTGTGCTCTTTATTCTGGTGAAGGATGGGAGGATTTATTAGCTGATGTGCTTCCTAATTTAGCTGAGTGTCAGAAAATACTTAATGATCAAGCTGGGTACTTATCTTCTTGTGTTAGATTACTTTCTCTTGATAAGAGCTTGTTCTTGTTAAAAGAACGCCAAGCTTTTCAATCTGAGGTTGTTCGTCTTGCACATGGTGAAATGGAGCACCCTGTGCCTTTAGATGTGTCATCATTAATTACATTTTCTGGTAATTCTGGGCCACCTTTGGAGTTATGTGATGGTGATCCTGGAATTCTGTCTGTAATTTTATGGAGTGGGTTTCCTGATGACATCACTCTTGAATCACTTAGTCTCACTTTAACTGCTACCAGTAATGCTGATGAAGGTGTTAAGGTATAATTATTTTGTTGTCTATATTGTTCACTCAGTTGCTATGAAGTTCAATTTGATAATTTTATCAATATTCAGGCAATCAGGAGCTCTGGTTCTACAATATTAAATCCTGGAAGAAATACAATCACACTTTCTTTGCCTCCACAGAAAACTGGTTCGTACGTGTTGGGTGTTCTTACAGGGCAAATTGGTCATTTGCGGTTCAGATCTCATGGTTCTGCTAGAGGTGGTCCTGCAGAAAGTGATGATCTTATGAGTTATGAGAAGCCAACTAGACCAATCTTGAAGGTAGTTGCACCTAAATGAATCAAGATTGAAAAATTATCAGTTTGGTGTTCCTATTTGATACCCAATTCAAGGAAGACCCAGTTCATAACCCTAAATCCCTAAAAATTAACTAAAAAGAAACCAATTAGACCTTTAAGATGCAAGATTTATGAATAATTAGCAGTAATGGTGGTCCTATTCGATACCAAGTTGAAGAGAAACTCAGTTATCTTAACCGTAAAATTTTAAATTAGCTAAAAAGGAAGCTAATTGCACCTTCAGGATTCATGAAATAAGCATCTGGGTGCTATTTAATTCCCCTTTCAAGAAACTCAGTTTTAACATAAAATCCTAAATTTAGCTAAAATGAAAGCTTATTACACCTTAAAGATTCGGATTCATGCAAATAAACAATTTAGTAGTCCTATTTCATACCCAATTCAAGAAACCAAGTTTTTAACCCTATATACTGAAAAGTAGCTTAAAAGGAATCTAATTACACTTAAAAAATTCAACATTTATGAAAATAAATTTGATACTTGAAAGTGTAATTAAATAATGTGACTAAGCTCTGTTTTGCGTTCCAAAATTAGGTACACAAACCAAGGGCTCTTGTTGATCTTGCTGCAGCAGTTTCATCTGCATTATTAATGAATGAGCCCCAGTGGCTTGGAATAATTGTAAAACCGATTAATTATTCCCTCAAGGGAGCTGTTCTACACATTGATACTGGTCCTGGGTTGAAGATTGAAGAATCACAGTTTATTGAAATGGAGAAATATACAAATACATCAAAGAGTGATGGATTAAATGATAAAAATGATGCTTCTGTTGTCACAGAAACACAACTAACTTTAAAAGATGGTTGCATAGAGTTACCAGATTGGGCAAGTAATATAATGAGTGTTTTATGGGTTCCTGTTCGTGCCATTAATGATGGATTAGCAAGAGGAACAGCTGCAGGTATTTATTTTATATTTTTATATTTGACATTGTGCATTCTGTTAACTTTTCGTTGTGGTTTACATACCTCATTATCCATTGGCATTTTTTTTTCAGGAACGGTGTTTCCTGAAAGACCGAGTGTAGTGGAGGGATTAAGAACAGTAGCTTTAAAACTTGAATTTGGAGTATCACATAATCAGACGTTTGAAAGAACTATAGCTGTTCATTTCACCAACCCTTTCCATGTCAGCACACGTGTGGCAGACAAGTGCGGTGATGGCACTTTGCTTTTGCAGGTTATTATTATAGTTCATGGCCATTGATACTTTTTTTTTCTTATTTATAAGAAGTTCAAATCTTTATGCGCTTCACCCTTTTCAGGTCATACTACACTCACAAGTGAAGTCCTGTTTAACCATTCATGATGCTTGGTTAGATCTACAAGACGGTTTTGCTCATGCTGGTCAAACTGATGGGAGACCAACATCTGCTTTCTTTCCCCTTGTAGTTCCCTCAGCTTCTAAAGCTGGAATCTTGTTCAGTATATCACTTAAACCTGCAATTACCGAAGGTATTTATATATTTATTTCTTCTTTTTTATAACTACTCATCTGCAAAGAAATTGATCCTTCTCTTTATTATACAGATGATGCTAAAGCGATGAATCCTGAAACCATTATAAACATCAGATACAAAATTGACGGGAATAGAAATCTTGGATCTCATACTCCTATGTCTATGGGAATTAATGGATCCGAGGATGATGCCACACATTTGTTGACATTCAGGAGTGCAATTGTTTTACAACGGCCTGTTCTGGAACCTTCTTTAGCAATCGGTTTTCTTCCTCTTCCTTCAGGCGGTCTTCGAGTTGGGCAGCTTTTTACAATGAAGTGGCGAGTTGAAAGATTAAAGTATCTTGAGGAAAACAATGTAAAGTTTACTGACCTTCTAATGTTCTTATTTCTCTTTTATGGTTTCACCATAAATAAAACTGGCATTACTAACTTAAGTATTCCCCAATCTTGAAGTTGACATCAGTATTATACTTTCCAAAAGACACATAAGACCATAGCCTCTTGACATGTGTGGTTTATTACTTATTAGCCTTAGTTTAGTAAACAAAAAGAAAAGGGGTATTTAATCACATGCTGTAGGCATCATGTGTTTAAATTTTCTCTTGAAAATAATGTGAATTATCTGTTCAATTTGCAGCAGGATGAAGTACGATATGAAGTGAATGCAAATTCCGAGCACTGGATGATTGCTGGGAGGAAGCAAGGTCAAGTGCCTCTCTCAGTGAAACAAGGTGTGTGAAATTCAAGCCACTCATGTGAAATCGAATCAATTTGGGTTGGATTTTGTTGTAATTGGGTCGAATGGGTACAACAGGTTCAACATCTATATGCAAAACGGATTGAACCAGCAGAAAGTGACATAAAACTGATTTAGCTAACAATGTAGTTTTTATCTTAACTTTGTACAGGCTCAAGAATCGAGATATCAATACTATGTGTACCACTGGCGGCTGGATATGTTCGGCCGCCACAACTAGAGCTACCAAACATCGGTGAGGCGAATATAAGTTGCAACCCAGCAGGACCCCATTTGGTCTGCGTCTTTCCTCCACCTCTGAGCTCCTCTTTCTGCATTCCGGCCCAATAAACTACACGGTTCTCATTTCCTGATGACCTGAGATTGGTATAGAGCTGAAAATGGTGAGTTTTGTAGCATTTTCAAGACTGTTTTTGTTCTAATTATGGGGTGATAGTGATAGGTTAGGTGTTGCACTGGTGCATATACAGATGGGATAGTGGCATCATAGTGAAACTTGACACAATGACTTTAGATAAAATGTTGCATCTCTTGGTGTGTTATATGTTCATTGATCCCCAACTTTGTATTCTTGATATGATTTGTGTATTATGTATTACTATATAATATTTCAACCTTTTTTATTAACATATTTCAGTTTTAATTATTTGATTTTAACAAGGATAAAGTTTCAGTTTGTAACTAATTATTTAAAGCATTTTAGTAAACTGATTTTGTTAAACTAGCATGTAATGAACTTTTATTAAAGTATATAATAAACAATATTTTTTCCCTTTTGAAGCAACAAACCTTGGTTCTTTATCGTTTAATGTTAAATCAAAATTTGTTGGCATGCGTACGTTCTTTTAACCAAGTTGTCTATGCTGAGGTGACGGTTTATGTTGTCATGACATTATCAATTCTACATGTCATGGTTACAAGGTTACATGTTGATGAATTGATGATGTTAAAGCTTGTTGTGTGTATAAATTTATATCTCTATTTAAAATTAAATTTTCCTGGAATTTCTCTATATCTTGATACAACAAACATGAAATTCGGGTTGATCCACTCCTGACTCCCCCCTATAAGGTGAGTTGGTGTCGAGCCTGAGGGAGGGTGGGAAATTCCTGGCCTCGGGTGAGAACACCAACCCACGAATTGAAGGCGTTTTTTTTTCACCCATGTCTGGTGAAATCTCACCGGCTTACATCGACATTGCCAGCCCACTCTCTCCGCGCCAGTGGTCTAAAAAGTGAGGTGATCCTATCTAAGATTCCTTCTCTTTCCATTCTATAGTATAAGGGTATTCATGATCTAGTTTTACCATTGTTACTAATAGTTTCTATCACCGTAAGTCGAACCAAATCTTTGAAATTTGAAACCGTACCGGACCAAACTGTTACTAACTTTTCTGTTTCACGGCTTTTCTTCCTTTACATTTCGGTTAGCTTTATACAACCGGCTTTTGGTAAACCAATTAAACCGTTAGTTATGTTTTGAAAATTTTAAACCGACAAACCAAAATTTATTTATTTATCTTTAATCCAAATCAACCTATTCTTTAATTAGGAGTCATGATGTCAAATAGTCTAAGAAACAAACCAATAACTGGTTTGGCATTTCACGATTTTACACGTTGAATACCTCTTATACGTTTATACATTGTCTATACCTTTCAGCATGCTCATACATTTCTCTCACATACTAAACATGACACACACATAAATACATGTTCATACACCATGGATATTTTCACTCCGTTGTAGGGTGTCACAACCCCTTTTAACGGGTTTCTATAATGTTCACAACTCAATCTCTAACTCAGGGCGGTGAAAAATCAACTATTCAGAGTGTTAATATCGTTTACCTTACCTAGTATCTTTGTAGCAATATTACCCTATGTTAACTAATTGAAAAATATAAACTAATTGATGAGATGGAATAAAACCATTTTGCATTAAAAAAAACACTACGTAATATCAAATATTTAACAGTTATAAAAGATAATTAGACAAAAAGATATGATAATATTCATATTCTTTTTTCATAAAAAGAATTGAAATGATGGTTACTTGGTAGTTTTATTGACAAGTGCATGTTGCATGTAGAACGTAGGATGGTTTTTTTTTATTCTTTTCCACCAAACCAAAAGTCTTCTTCAATCATTCCGTTTTTCTCTCCGTCACCAACGGTGCTTTTTAGTAAGTCATGTTGATTTGGTAATAGTCACATATCTTAAGAAGAAGTTAGTCAAACGTATATATATTAGTTTAAACTAGTGGATGACCCGTGGGTTACGGTGGTTTCAGTGGCTTGTAAATTAGTGTTGATTGCATGATTTTATAAAAAAATTACAATGATACGTAGATGAAAATAAACATATTATAAGAGCATACTTATATCTTTATAACATTAAGAGTGAATTGTCGTTTTTCTCACTATAGTTTGAGTCATGTTTGTTATTTTTATACAAAAGGTTTTTTTTTTAATATTTGGCTTCCTAGGGTTTGAAAAAATTGTTATTTTCATCTTAAAACATTAATTCCATTTTATATCCAACCTTAAATTTATTTTTTATCAAAAAAAATACAAAATTAATAATAAACAATTTTATTAACCAGAATTTGAATATTACTAAGTTTATACTTATAGATGCATCAATAGTTGTTAGGGCTGTTCAAAAAGCTCAACGCTTGAAACTCGCTCGAACTCGTTTGAAAAATGCTCGGAATTTTGCTCGTTCGATTTCAGCTCGGTTTTAAAACAAACCGAGCAGCTCGGTTCGGTTTTAAAACGAACCGAGCACGAGCAAAGGTAAGCTCGCTCGGCGCTAATTCAATTTCACTCGAATTATTTTTAATTTAGTTTTTATATATTATATATATGTTAATTTATTTAATTGTATTTCTATTTTATT
>BJCN01144669.1:0-17020 GCA_018326445.1 Flaveria brownii
GAACCACTTAAATTCTTGTGTGCTCGTGTGTGTTCTTACTTACTGATATCCTAACATAGGAGACTAAATGAACAGCTTGGGATGTGATAAAAAGCATAGTCTGGTCCCCATGCCTTCTATATTCATATTAATTTTCTAAAGATTACTAAAACCAGCAGCATGCTGCCTCCTATTGATCTGTATTTGATCAGCTTTAGAATCAGTAACTTCGTATTTTACTTTTTAATCACAGCTATATATTTTAACCTGGGCAACATATCTAAGTATCATGTCTACAGCCAATGATGTGCAATCATAAGAATTAGACCTCCTTAATGAAAAAGTCATGAGATCACTTCCAGTAATCAAAACTACCTGAAATATAATTCCTAAGGACGGCTCTTGGTTCATCTGTTAGTCCTATATAAGATCTCTGGATGAAGGAAGATATTTTTGCTAGTTATCTGTTATATAAGATCTATGTATTTGTTTTTTAGGTAGTTGCGGTTGATTTTGTTTATATATCCAAATATGATGTCTTTCTCATTTCTTTCATATTATAATCCACTTTCTCGTTATAAATATTTTTTTTACAGATGTTTCCTGCGCGACATGCATAATGAAATAACAAAATACATTTGAGCTTTAAATATCTAGATTGACATTGTAATCTGAATCCTTTCTATATGTAGATCGGGTGTTTGGGCCTACCACAACAACACGTCATGTATATGATATTGCAGCCCATCATGTAGTTGCTGGTGCTATGGAAGGCATTAATGGTATTTTTTATATTTTATGCAGCTGATCTGTTCTAATTAATCCTTATTACTAGTTTTCTAAATGTCTGCATTAACTCTCATATACCTGCTATGACCAATTCTAATATCAGGGACTATCTTTGCATATGGTGTTACAAGTAGTGGAAAGACACACACCATGCATGTAAGTAGTTTTTTTATTGTCTTGTGTTATTTTAGCTAGTTACTAATAGCTTCAAATTTTACAATTTCCTTGCTTCATGTTGATCGTTGACTTTCATAGGTGACTTGGATAGATTAATCTTTAAGCTGTTATGATCTCTGTGTGCGTGTCACACCAATGTATTTGTTTTGATTATTTTTGGCATATACACAAATCAGGGCGATCAGAAGTCCCCCGGAATTATCCCATTGGCGGTAAAGGATGCTTTCGGTATCATTCAGGAGGTTTGTAGGCCTAAACTTATGATACTTCCATTGCATATTGTACTTGTTTTAAGCGGGACATTGGATAACACCTTGTGCTTCTTTCAGACTCCAAGTCGTGAATTTCTCCTTCGTGTCTCATATTTGGAAATTTATAATGAGGTAGGCCTCTGAACAATCTCTTCTGCTGCTCACTACTTGATAAACAAAATCTAGTCTTTGTATTTTCATCCTTGCCATTATTCTCATCTGGATTTGAATGTGTTTTCAGTCTTGATCATAGTCAGTTCAGGCTTTGCTTTAATATGACTGACTACATGTGTTGAATACCAACCTTGCAACGGAAATTGCGTTTCATCATCAAATATTTTCCGATTTTTAGCTCTTGTTTGTGTTACTGATTTGTATAATTTGAATAAGTATACGAATCGTCATGGCATCCACACCTGGTCTAAACATGTTTGGAAGGTAAAATAGCTTTTGGAACATCTTTTAACATGATTCTCACGTCTTGGAACTGTTTTCAGTAGTGTTCCTTGGTAAATAAACTTTTAAATAGCATTCATTAGTTCATAACCAGTCAACCACTATGTATTTAACACCTATAACATTCAGTTATGGATTTTTACCAGATATACAAATACTTTAATTGTTCCAGTGTCCTTGGAATTTATGTTTTATTTGCAGTTAGCCAGTGTGCATTTATATTGGCTTCTTTATAACTCATACAGGTGTTGCCACTGTATGTTGCCTTTGGAACCACCCTGGTGTTAAAACTTTCTAGGCCAATATATATTGTAGATGCATGTCTTTTTATATGATGTTGCAATCTTGAGTTTCCTGTTTTCTTCAGGTTATTAATGACTTGTTGAATCCAGCAGGGCAAAATTTAAGAATAAGGGAGGATAGTCAGGTAATCTTTGTCCTTAATACCTGTGTTTCTCTTTTAGTTTGTCTCCATATCTCCTTTGTGTTGTTTGATTTGAATCAAACTTTACCTTCTGGCACACAGTCATCTTTATATGACTTGTTTTTGAAAAAGAACTGGTTTTTTCTTTTCTTTCCTTCCCTTACAAGGGAGAGGGGGGAAGGTAAAGAGTATTAAGCATGAGTATACCAAGCATGTCAATGTTATACTTACCACACATAACTTATATTGTAGTATGATGTACCACTATTAATCTATTATTCAAGATCCCATGTTATTGTCCTATTTAATTTATAACTTTATATGAAATACCCTTGTATTCAAAAACATTTGGTTCTAGTTCTGTAAAGCATAAGCAATTGTAAATGAGTATATTCTATAATTATTGCTTGTAGGGAACCTTTGTTGAAGGTGTAAAGGACGAAGTTGTGTTATCTCCTGCCCATGCACTTTCCCTTATTGCAGCTGGAGAAGGTTTGTCTTTTCTTTGCCATACTCATGTATTTATTAATTTTACATCCCATAGGGTGGGTCATTTAGAAAGATTTAGGTTTTCATTGTTCTGGACTGGTATTTGTAGTACAAAATCTTATGTAGTTTCTATCCTTCAAATTGGTACTTGGTCTAGTCATTTTCTGAGTGTAAATGATCTTTGTTATTATGTTCTTTATTGTAACAGAGCACAGGCATGTTGGTTCTACGAATTTTAATTTGCTCAGCAGCAGAAGTCACACAATTTTTACATTGGTAAATTTCTGAATTAGCTTAAGTAATTCATTTTGAGTTTCTTTTGCCATGTAATATGAAGGTTTGTTTTGCATATAACAAACAATTGAACATGATAATGCAATACCTGATACATAGTGATTACCATAAGAACTCAGTACAGTATGTTTTATATTGATCTGATCAGATTGCTCTCAGGTGATGTGGCCAACAGTGGAGGATAAAAATGTGTTTTAGGTTTTCTTCCTAAAGAAATACAAAACCAGTTTTAATTTGTCCAGCTTTATTTCATGGATTTCTATGGTAGGTCGTATTATTAATCTTGATGCAATTAGGTTATATGATATGGTTATCAAGGCATTTTACCCTTGATGCATTTAAGCGTAAGTTAGAGGTAGGCCCTCTTGTTTTCATGTAAATATACCTTAACTCGCTAGCAAAGCTTCTTTGGGGCCGGGGGGCCCGGGGGTTCTCTTTTTTTCATCAGTAGTGTTAATTTTTAGCTCAGTAGTGTAAATTTTCGGTCTACAAGTGGAAATTTTTTAATAAATAGAGTCTGCCCCCCACCCCCCTCAAAAATAGTTTACTTTCGCCCCACCACACCACCCTCACCCCACCCCACCACCAAAATATTTGGTTCAAGCTCCAACCACTGACTGTACTGCTTGATCTTGTATTATCTATGTCTGTTACTGTTTATTCTTTTGTTACTTCGTCTTTTGTTTTTCTGCGTTAATCTTGTTGTTAACATATTTTGTTAATACTTTTCTACTTTCTAACAGACCATAGAAAGTAGCCCTTGTGGTGAAAATAGCGACTGTGGGGATGTTAACTTGTCACAGTTGGTATGCTTTTGAACCTCACCTTTCATTTTCTCTTCTCTGTTTCTCTTACTTTCTTTTGTCTTCAGTCATTTTTATTTTGTTTCCTTACTTTTGTGAACAACTTGCATAGATTCTTTCTAAATAACACAGCTTTGTGCGCTTGTTGCTATTTAAATAATGTCATTTGTTTAATATCTTCTCAGTTTGATCATTCTTCATTTCACCTTCAATGACAGGACCTCATAGATCTAGCAGGTTCAGAGAGCTCTAAAGCTGAGACTACTGGTGTTCGTCGGAAAGAAGGATCCTATATTAATAAAAGTCTTCTAACCCTTGGAACTGTGAGGCCTCAATCATTGCCATTATTTTATCAGTGTAATAATTTGCTCTACAAATGTCTACTTCTAGTCATATCAATGTTTTAACTCCCCTCTTGCAACGTAGCATTCTTTTACTCTTTTTATCTAAAGGTTTTGTATCAGTATATCTGAAGTCTTCAGGAACAAATACCTTAGGTTCTAGTGGAAAAAGTGAGCTCTTAAAGGTTTTGTATCAGTATATCTGAAATCTTCAGGAACAGATACCTTAGTTTCTAGTGGGAAAAGTGAGCTCAGTTTCCTTCACCCTCTGCATTGTGTGACATAGCAATGAATAGTTGAAACTCACTAAACCCCAACTCTCTCTTTACTAAGTTTATTGTTTTATATATATAGCGTGTGCCTAAGCTAGGATAGTGGTAGCTTTTTTGTATGCTATATATATATACACACACATTATTTCATATATTGATAACTGGATATGTTTTAGAGTTTGCTAACTAGGAACTGTTACAGGTTATATCAAAATTGACAGACGTGAAAGCAGCTCATATACCATACAGGGACTCAAAGTTGACTAGGCTCCTTCAATCTTCATTAAGTGGTCGTGGACGAGTATCTGTAAGACTTGCATAGAAGTTTTAAATCAATCAGGTCTTGTGCAGAAGTGTTTTTAAACCATAATATTGTTCTTATTTGCATTCTTTTTTAGCTTATATGCAATGTTACTCCGTCATCAAGCAATTCAGAGGAGACACATAATACATTAAAGTTTGCCCACCGTGCAAAACACATTGAAATCCAGGCAGCACAAAATAGGGTATGAACACTAAGCCTTTGATGCCTTAAAATAATTGTTTCTTTGGCAATATATTAAAGAAAGCGTATAATTCTGCAGATCATTGATGAGAAATCCCTTATAAAGAAATACCAAAATGAAATTCGATCATTAAGGGAGGAGCTAGAACAATTAAAAAGTGGCATTGTTGTAGTTCCTCAATTTAAGGATAATGGAGGAGATGACATAATTCTTCTTAAACAAAAGGTACTTCCTTAATTAGAATAAACCACATGTTTGGTTCTGTTTATGTAACCTTTTAAGTTTATTTACATTTAAATCATGAATAACCATGAAATGATGAACAGAATTAGGCTCCATACACTCACAAGTGATAACGATTCATTGTTCATGAAATTTTATGTGTTGTGTCATTTACGCATTCCTTCAAAAGGTTGCTTCCTTTTACTATATCCAGTTTCAAAAGGTTGCTTCCTTTTACTATATCCAGTTTCTTTTGGGTATTTGTGATGTTTAAAGCTAGAAGATGGTCAATTGAAGCTGCAATCAAGACTGGAGCAAGAAGAAGAAGCCAAAGCTGCTTTATTAAGCCGAATACAAAGGCTGACCAAATTAATCCTAGTTTCCACCAAGTCTTCACCCTCACCTAGACTTCCTCATCGGTCAGCTATAAGAAGAAGACATTCCTTTGGTGAAGAAGAGGTAGATTTTATTTTCTCATTTTGATATTGTGATATGGAATTTTGGTTAACATACCAAAAGTGTCGTATACTCCTGGTTTTAAAAGAGGCAAGGATATGTACTTTTAATATATTCTTTAAAGTTCTATTAAATAGTTGATGTGTTAATTATGATTTCAGGAAAAATATTATTGCAATAATAAACTAAATCTTTGAATAAAGGGATTTCAAGTTTGTAGCCTTAAAATAGACTTGGATGGCTATCAATGCATCCGCCTTGTTCCTCTTTTTGCTCTTTTTTTTTGGTGAATTGGCCCGTTTGAGATAAAACACAACCGTGATTGACCTACTTACAAACCGATGCTCGAATTTGGCATCTCTAGTACTTACATGATCTAAATAATCTCTTGCAATGGCCAGCTTGCATATCTCCCACATCGAAAACATGACTTAAT
The DNA here is from genome assembly GCA_018326445.1 of Flaveria brownii. Taxonomy (NCBI): domain Eukaryota; kingdom Viridiplantae; phylum Streptophyta; class Magnoliopsida; order Asterales; family Asteraceae; genus Flaveria; species Flaveria brownii. Next base: position 5,896 of record BJCN01144669.1, read on the forward strand.
TTTGGATGACAAAAATACCAAGGTGTGTGTTTCTCTTCATGGAGGTGTGGAAAATAATAACGATGCACTGAAGGAGGAGCAAAAGACCAAGAAGCCCGGATTACTTAATTGGTTAAAACCACGGGTCAGTCTTCATTACAATTCTTCCCTTATTAGTGTGGATTGACTGGATTCTAATAGTTAATTGTTCTTTCTGAAACCATATATAAGCTCCAACACTAAATGATTTGAGTGTTTGACTTTATAACACATGTTTTGGGCTGCTCGTGTAAGGGAAAATACTTTCTTTTAATAAATTAATTACACTTTCGCCATGAATCATAAGTTTTATACTCGCACTTAGTTAGATTTTAGGTTGATTAAAGAGGCACTCATAGACATTGTTGATATCCTTCTTTATCACGTGATCTTTTCTCAGCATGTGGATTTTTGCTTCAGTTGAGATCATGAACACATTACACACTCATCAGATTAAATGTGAAAGCATCAGCGTGTTTTTTATACATATTCATATTTTAGGCGACAACAAATATTGAAGGATGTTATTCAATAACAATAATTCTTCTAAAAAAATACCTTTGAAGGTTTATTAATAATTCAATATTATTGTTTTGACTAGAGACGAGACAGTTTCTCTGGGGCTTTGACCATTACTAGTGATAAATCAAGTGGAGCCAAGTCAATCAGCACACCTTCAACTACCCAAGCAGATAATCCTGTTGAATCCAGACATTCACTTTCTTTGCCAACAGACTGCAGATCTGTTGAATTCTCACCAGGTGCCACACAAGATCAAGAAATTAATGAGCATGCTTTTCTGCATCAAGAAAGTCCTCTGGTAAGCATTTCCTCTTCATTTATTATCTACACTAAAATGAGTTAATTCGACTGTATATCAAATGCATGCATGAATATGAGATGGATTCGGCTTTTAATAGGTCAAATAGGTAATATATAAGTAGCTCAAAAGAAAGCACTGTAAAAGTAGCTAAAGAGTTTTTTTAATGCATAAAACCTCCTAGATCGCTTTATTATAATTATGTTTCTATTGAAATTATTTTGTAGTCACATTAGACATGCAAGATATTTTTTTAAATTAATAATTCGGACAACAAGATGAAAAGTGTTTAAGAGACTTGGCAATATTGTGTCACATCAATGTTTAGTCATACAGCTATAAATTTTGCAAGAATCTTGGATTCAGGAGCTCTGTTGAAGTACGTGAGTCCATCTGTATTGTGTCACTTCCACTTTCGTATGTGATTTGACAGATTAGTATAAAAACAGTTGACCCAGTTGATCTTAAAGAGCAGCAAAAGATTTTATCCGAGGAGATGGCGGTTCATTTAAGTGTTCTAGAACGATTGTCACTCAATGCTTCAAGAGTCTCTGAAGGAGAAATTTTAAATGTAACAAATAAGTCAAATCTTTCATCAGCTTTAACTGGTGTTTATACTGATAAGAATCACTTATAAATTACAATCTGCAGGTGGAGATAGCCAGATTGAATGAACAAATTAAACTGGTGAATGATCAAATCAGACAGCTAGAAGACAGAAAAGCTAGTTCTGTTGTATCATCTCACCACGATATGGATGGAGTTGAACAAACACGAGTAAGTGCTACTACTCAAGGTGGCAATTTTGACCCATTAACTTATGAAATATGAATTGGTCGTTTGGATTGTGAAATTTCTCAAATAAATGGGTCAAATAGAAAATTTAGCTAAAAGGGTAACGCATCAAACGTGTTGCCCGTCTCCAAAAGTCCATGAATGAGTCTATGCTTAACTCCTAATACCTTCATAATCACTCTAAAGATTCATGTGATTGTAATGATGTTGTTTCCGTACTACCTGTTTCAACCTGAACATGTTTTCATTCATTACCCATCTTTAGCTGAAATTCCCGTCTTATGCAGTCTGTTTCTGAGCTAGAAGCACAATTAAATGAGTTGTCCTTTGAGCTTGAGGTATGTTCGATGTTTCTTGGAACACACACACACACATATAACTGCATTATGGCCAAAATAATAACTTTAGCATCCTAGGAGTATTTTGGTAATTCCTTGTTGGATATAGTTTAAGAGCAAGTAGGTCTAATCTGAGGCGTATTCTACTCTCTTTTGCCAGGTCAAAGCCGGGGATAATAGAGTACTTCAAGAGCAGCTCAGCCAGAAGGTAAGAAACCAATGCTGTATTTCCCCCTTACAACTTTATGATCTTTATCTTGCTAATGTTTTTGTGAGATTTTGCGTCTCATCCAGATCAATGAATGTGAAGGACTACAAGAAACAATTAACTCTTTGAAACAAAAACTATCAGATGCATGTAGTGAATCTGATGCAGAAAAAGATGCAAAAATAATGTTGCTTCGTCAATCTCAGGTTCATTCCCATATTACTGCTTGCATTTCCATGTTTAAAGGTGGCAAAATAAGTGGGTCTGGCGGGATGGATAACGGGTTAAGGGCTAAATGGATAATGATATGGTACATTTCTCGTCTGGACGAAACTGGGCCAGAGTGTGTCCATAAAATTAAAAGTAGTGGAACCGCAAACTGGACCAATATTCTAAACCGGTCAGGCGCCTGCGGTTCCATGTTGGAACCGGTCAGTCCCAAACGCGACCGTAAAACTAATACAAACTTCAGGTTTTATAGTTTAAATATAAACCAACTTCGTTTTAAGTTTAAGAAATATAAAAAATGCCAGTGTGGTTCCGTTTTTACAAGAAGCCTAACCGAGAGCCAATTTTGGAAATAGCCCCCACCTGAGAACCCATTTTTATTAGTAATTAGTGTGTTAAATGTGATCATCAAAAATCATATTATTAAACAAAAATTTTTGGAAGACTTACTAATAAACATATTTGAATCATCAAAGCAGCATGTGAACTAAAGTAATTGGTATCGGAACAGGCACACGAGGTCGAAAAACTCAAACAGAAAGTAACCGAACTGACTGAGTCAAAAGAGCAATTAGAATCACGTAACAAAAAACTGGCAGAAGACAGCTCATACGCCAAAGGCTTAGCCTCAGCGGCTGCAGTTGAGCTCAAAGCACTATCTGAAGAAGTTTCAAAACTAATGAACCACAACGAGCTACTATCAGCTGAGTTGGCGTCACACAAGAACTCCCCGAGCCATCACTGTAGATCAATGAGTCTAATTAAAAACAGACGCAAGGACAACACTTATTTCAGACAAAAAGAACCGGGTCCTACACAAACAGAGTTAAAAAGAGAACTCGCGTTGAGAAGGGAAAGAGAAAAGTCGTATGAAGCAATGTTATCTGAAAAAGAACAAGTAGAATCTGAGTTACAAAAAACTGTCGAGGAGTCCAAACAACGAGAGTCGTATCTTGAAAACGAGCTTGCAAATATGTGGGTTCTTGTAGCAAAGCTAAGGAAGTCACAAGGAGCCAAACTCGAGGAATCAGAGTTGAGCCCAAGGGTTCAGTTTGATATGTGGAACGGGATCAGTCAATCTGATGACTTGCTATAGCTTCTAAAAAATGATGGAAATTTGTGTTCGCAAGTAAAGGGCGTATCTGGTGCTGCAAAGAGCTCTCGCGTTTTCGCAGGGTCCAGGGAGGGTCCGTCCCATTTAAGGGAAGATGTACGCGGTCTTTCCCCCACATTTTTATGGGGAGACCGTTTCCACGGATCGAACCTGAGACCTTCGGTCCCTTAGGAACAGCTTTTACCACTGCGCCAAGGCCCGCCCTCATTTTGTGTTCGCAAGTAAAAGAATAGAAATAGATTGTAGTGTTTTGGTTTGGAATTGGGACTCTGTGTTGTGTAAAGGTATGTTTTTTTTTTACCTTTTTGTAGGAGTTTTAGTTATTGTACAAATCGTGTGCATGTCTTTCTTCAAGTTTTAAGACAATTTGGCTCTATATTGCACTAAAATATTGGTGGTGGAATCTTTAAGGAGAGTTGGTGTAAATGTAAGCCTCTCGTAATCAAGTCTCAAATTCAAATCTTGTTTTTACTGGTTTTCTGTCGTAACCTTTTATAGGTCACATGTCCAGTTATGATTTAACTTTTTCAGTTGATTAGCAAGATATTAATGGATTCTGGTAGATTTCTAGTAACAAGTTTCACGTTATCTAAAAATAGAAAATATTGGTGGCGGGGTATGTTGTCTTCAGTTGGAACCAGATTGGACTTGTTTGGTCTAAATTTCCTGTATCTAAGTTACCAAATCTACTATGGTCCAAATAATGTAGATCTCCAATTTTTTCAACCACTTATTTCAAGGCTAATATGCTGCTTAAATGTGTGTGTGTTGGAAACATGATGATATAGCAATGACTTAAGATGAAGTATTAGTTTGAAAAGGGTCATATACATGTTGCAGGCTTGTAGCTTATCATTACCCTCAAATAACAAATATGAAGCTTTGCTAAACACTTATAGGACAGACTCAAAGCTATAAAGAGCTTATATCAACAAGAATAATTTACAACCCGATGGAGATCATATAATAATGACTTTTTTTGGAAGAGTTATCAAATTCAGTATTAGTATGAGTCATGCCATCTTGTAACATATTATGGTGTATTGATGTGTTATGAAAGACAAGAAAGTTCTGTAACATGACAATTAATTCAAATCATTAGGGAAATATGTGCCAAACCTATCAAAGGGTCAAGTATTAAACATAAACAACTATGACCACATCAAAATATATGCAAATTGGGTCTTTTAACCAACACACTCACTCTTCACTTTATTCCTAATATCACCGCACCTAGTTCTGTAAGATTTGAACCCGCAATCTTTTGATCAAGGAGTACACCACTTGAGACGTGTAAAACTAGTGAAACGCTCTAATATAATTATGCAACAATTTGATACTTACTATACTCCTAAGATCATCACCTGCACTCTGTATTGTTTATACCCACAATCTTTGATATAGCCACCATACATAGTGTGCCTCTTTTATGCATTATACACAAAAGCCCACTCAAAACTTGATAACACATGGCTAGTAGACAACCAACAAATTGGCGATCATAATACATTTGGGTAATTTCTGTAAAAATCAATGTTAAATTACAAACAACATGATTAATTAATATCAAATAAGCAAATTCAATGGAATAATTAGCGTTAATCGTTTATTAAGAACAGAACCATAAATTTTATCATAACGAATCTTGAATGTCTTGTTTTAGTGAAGATAGTCGTCCAAGACAATCTGGAAACTTTACTGGAAGTTTTAATGGTTTACTGGTGCAAACTCCTTCAATCGCTTTGGCTAAGGTGTACCCCAATCCGGTTGATACCGAAAATGAAACTGCATTTCCGATTTGCATGTACCTGAAACCAAATTCAAAACATAGATGTACTAAGGACCTTATGACACCCATATTTGTTCTTTGGACGATCATTTAGATGATTTACGTTGGTACATCTTCGAAGTAATAAAAGTTAGAAATTTTCCTACTCTTTTTATCTATTTTGGTATTTCCATATTTTTATAAGTGATCATTTTAGTAATTTTACCTTGCTTTAACAGGCCCACAAAGTTTGTAGTGATCAGGAAATCCTTGCAGACGTGCATTTTCGCGAATGGTAAGAACTCTATCCTGGTTTGGATGGAGCAGCACCTATCAAAAAAAACATACAACATAAATAGAAAGACAAAAACTTGAAGTTCAGTTACTTGATTTAACAAAGAAATGATACTAACCTGATTATGTGGCTCGGCTCTACCCACTACAGTTGTAACAATATCATCCATACCCAAGCGACCAAAGGGTCTGCATTAATTTTATGTTAGTAACAGTAGCAACCAACTTCACAAGCATAAAGCTATAGAAGTGCTATTGCATAAAAGTAACATACTTTGATCTAATTCTAGTTCTGGGTAATCATATATGTTTTCACCTATTAAAAGATAACCAGCTTTCAAGTTTCAAAGATATAGATTTGAAGTATTTTGTTATCATAAATAACAAGTTTGGGCTAAAAAGTCAAAATGGTCAGTTATTAACAAATGAATTAAATCGTCATTTTGATATGGTAACATGATCCTACTGCTTTATATTAAAAGTTGGTCAGCTTTTTCAATGGCTCTACCTTTTAATTAATAATTTTAAAACTTTAAAATTTTGGCAAGCAAAATTAAACATGGTTACTCAAACGGTAAAGTAAATCCAACTATGATATATTTTATGCAATTACCCTGATCTATGTAAAAACATGGAAGAAAACATACTTTTTTGAAGTTCCGCGCACAAAGGTCATAGCATAATTTGGAACCTGGAACAATAGTAATTTAATGTGAGAAATACATATGGTGTTGAATATTGGAATTTTGTAATGAAATTAACAAAAATGAAGTTGAGATTGTACCAAAGGTTTTCCAGAAGGTAACATGACTCTTTCAACTGAAGGGTCCCATTCTACTTTGTTGTTTTTACCAACTTTTACCCCTGGTAAATCCCTAAAGTTTGCTCCCTGTAAAAGTTAAGCATATCATAAATAATTAGTCCTTGATAATTTATAGTTAAAAATATTGGAAAAAAAAAAGCTGATATCGGCTGATAGCTCATCTTGAACTTAGGCTTTCACAATTTCTTAAAAATTTGTCAAATAGCCAATAGGTTCATAATAATCTTGTAATATTTTATTAATTATAGTGGACCGATTGGCTACAAAAACGTAAATATAGTGTTCGAAGATAATATCATCACAAATGGAGAGATTAAATAATATAAATGCAAGTTGGAACGTTCTATGGCCAAATTAGAAGGAATAGAACATCGGGAAAAGAACCTTTATCTTTGGAATATGGCAAACGCGAGCATAATCATCCTCATTCAGTTCCAATGGTCTATGATCATAAAGCATCATTCGTTTTGAAGAATCTTTCCCCAAAGCTGTAAAATAATAAAGCATGGATATGAATTAGTAAAAACAAATAATTCAATCAACAAATGTATTATTAAAATCACCTTGCTTTCTCAATCTGATATATTTCTGATAGCTTGTTCGTGGGCCACCTGCATACTCCATTTCATCCTTACCATTGTTGTTTGTAACCTAAAGTTTTCATACTATAAATATGAATAATAGTGATAATAACGATAATATAACAATGGTAGTAGTAGCAGTATATAAGAAATGAGCATTTACCTCAGGCAAGTCTGAAATTGCATCACCAAGTAGTATGCTCTTCTCTAATTTGTGTGACTTATCATCATCATCAGATCCAACAATACAATCCTACAATTGATTACAGAAAAGCTAAAGAATAAAGCGTATTTAAATATATATATATAACAAACAAACAAACAAACATACCCAGTGTCTCCCGCTGAGGAGCAGGGTCTGGGAGGGGTATATGGTGGCAAGTCTTTCCTCTATCTAGAAAGATAGAGAGACCGTTTCCGAAGAGACCCCCGACTCGATAACACAGGCAATAACAATAACAATCATAATACAACGCATATACAACTTTAGTTGATGTAACTTTAGTTGATGTATATATATAACTTTAGTTGATGTACCCACCTTGAACTCAACAGGTACAACTCCTCTCCCCACAACCTCATGTGTTGGCAAAGGAAACTGGGGCAAATTCTGTTGGATCAAAAAAATGTTATTAAAATAGCTGAGAACAACAAGAAGATACGTATTCAATAGACTTGACAACTTCAGCCCGTTTAGTTATAAATGGGTTGATTTGTTAATGGGTCAAATTTAGTTGCATTAAAAGTTTAGCTTAAAGGGTAGGTAACAGGCCCAGTGAAAGAAAGGATTGAAGCCTGTTAAAGTCTAATATACTTCATGGAGTTTTCCAAATCTTTTTATCTAAAGATGATCATTGTGGTAATAGTGCTTTCCACAATTATTTTTAAAAATGCACAAAAAGTGTTTGTGGGTCAACACCTGACCATTTCAACTAATATTCAACCCATTACCAGACATGACCCGCCCATATTGCAACATATAAATATTCAAAGATACTTGCCATCATTGTATTAGCACCCCAAAGAAAAACCCTCAATCGGCATTGAGGAACTCCATACGATCCAGCTGCCATTATCCCCAAACGTGTTTGATAATTCATGGAAACTAAACGCCCAACAGCATGATATCCCAAGATACCATCAGCAAATTTGACAATATCACAAACATTCTCCATCAAAACAAATTTTGGTTTCAAAAAATCAATAATATCCATGTAGACTACAAGCTGATGATTCTTTGGATCTTTTAAAGGGTCGGTGTAATTTCTAAACCGATTATGACCACTGATTCCTTGACATGGAGGACCTCCACAAATGAAGTCCACATCACCCTGGTGTTCAAAATAATCAATGCACACCTTGTATATAAAAAATATCACACTAAAAAAAAGTAAATGAAAAGAGGGGATTGACTTACAGGAAGTGGTAAAATTCTTGATTGGTATCCTCTGGTAACAAAATCCTTTATAGATTCTGTGCAGTTACTATGGCAAAAGAAGAAGTTTATGTGAATATTTTTTTGGGTATTTTTCATGTACTTTCATTTGTCCGGTTAAAGTTGTTTTAAACATCTAAATCACAAAAATATGACTTTTTGTCTTGCTTGGGTCATTTGTATGCAGAAAACTCCCCATCAAAATACATAATTTTATAAAAACTTGTTAAAATCATGTATTCATGTATAAATATGTTTTATTACTATATAGACCTTTTTGAAATCTTATTTAAATTACTACATTTATCTATTACAAAATCACTAAAAGGTACACAAACCAACTTTTGAAATGTAGTTAACAAAAACAGGACAGATGAAAAAGTATGTGAATATATTATATTTGACTGGGGTTTGTTTTTTCATGAGAAAAGAGATCATGGTCTGCCAATTGCCAAACCGACAAGACTAACCTCAAACCATCCATAGGCTCCCAAGTATCATAGCTAGGACCAAAGCCCTTCCATCGCACCTAAATGTTGCAAGTATTATTATAAAAATTAGAAACTAAACCAAAAATGAAGATAAAGATGTAAAGCACTACCAACATTTCTTAAGAATATATAATCAAAAAGTAAGACATGTATGGTTACGGCAAAAATGACATTTCATCATAAAAATTTAGAAAAACAGAAAAGAATTTAAGAAACTGTTGCACTATATACCTTGAAATGCAGTTTTTGTTTGTTTGCTTTGTTGGGATCACCATAACAAACAGCTAGCAGTCTCTGTACTTCAAATTCACCTTTGTAAGGATCACGATTTTCGTCAATTTCCTCGGAATCTGATTCTTCAGATTTTACACATGTATTATTATCATCATCATGTTTTGAACCCAACAAATTAAACTCTTTACAAAGTTTTTCCCATTCTTTCAGCAAAGATAAGAAGTCTTCCGCTGCTTCATTTCTCACCTGCATAAAAATAATTAATATTTAACACAATGGGAGAAATTGTAGATGCATTCATTAGTACCAACCTGAGTTTCAGCATGATTCAGCTTCAGACTTTCGCATGCATGTGGATCAATGTCTACTGCCCATTTCTGCATTATGCACATAAAAATCATCAGAAAACTTATAAAGAGATTTAAATGAGCATGGAAACAAAAAAGCTTTGAAATGGACTTACTGTAACAAGTTTTACACCAGCCATATGTGTGCCATAACAAAGCCCAGTTGACATTGCACCACAACCCGAATACAAGTCCAATAGGGTCATTTCAGACTTCCCATTGTCATCAACTTTAATTGATTTTGCATTTTTATTGCCACTCTCTCCTCCCCCTTTTGAGCTAACATCATCTAAAATTACTGATGCCCCGCCGCTCTCAGTGATGACATGTTCTGCAGCTAAAAGCAGAATAAACTTAATCATGTACAGTGAAACCTCCATATAGCAAAAAAGTATTAATCTCCGACTATATGACGATTTCTTCCAATCCTGACCTAAACCTATGAACTAAACTCACTAAATGCGTTGAGTAATAGAGAATCGCTTCCTTGAAAGCCCAATCAGATTATATAGTAGAAATTACCGGAAGTGATTTATATATGCACACACATGCATTCAGATATAAGTATTCAATCAATAAACAATGCCAATCATAATTCCAGGAAGACATTGTGCATGAAATATATCTTCCGAACGTCTAGCTTTTATAGGTAAGGAATAAACCATAGTTGTCGTAAGTCGCACTCAAGCGCAAAAGGTGAGTCTTGGGACTAGGCGTAAAGCGCTCAAAAAGCAAGAACTTTTTAAGAGGCACATAGTGTAAAAAACCCTTAGGGATTTTAGATATGTTTAGGCTGTTTTAAACTTGTTCCAGGCTTGTTTGGGCTAGTGTAATTGTTTCAAACAAATTTTTAATAGTTGTTTAGCAAGAACTTAGTCTGAAAATGCGCATGAGCACCTAAAATAGAGCTTTGAAAGTGAGGCAACAAAATTGTACTAGGTTGCACCCAAGGGCCTAGGCGCACGCCTTGTGAGCATTTAACAACATAGGACTAAGTCATCCTATTTGCTATGTACAATTGTACATGAACATAGCTTTTAAAGTCATGAAGTTTCACTAAAACCTGAGCTTCCATGGATTCATGTAATATTTTTTGAGTTTTCTTAGTACGTCATTTATATTGTAAAGCAGCTCTTCCTGAAATAATACATATATATATTTACCAAATAATTAATAACTTGGTCAGTTGTTCATAAGTATATAATTAGCTCTTATTTGTTTTCAGTCTTATTGATGTTTAACAGTATTCCTACAAGTTATGAACGTCTAATAAATAAATAATGTTCAATGTTATGTAAAAAAGTTGTGAACATCTATATGATATATATATATAGGTTAGGATCATTACAGAACCACTTTTTATTTCAGAACCACAGAACCATTGATTTACATAAATGTAAATTAAGTCTGGTCACTAGTGATACTTGAACTGTTTTACATATGTGTATATCAAACATGAACAATAAACTGTGTAAAATAACTAAATATCACCAGCTTTAACGTACATTTATGTAAATCAACGATTCATAGTTTACATGTATGTAAATCAATGGTTCTTTTGGTTCTGAAAATAAAATTTGATTCTATAATGATCCTGACCCTACATATATATATATATATATATATATATA
>BJCN01144675.1:0-22706 GCA_018326445.1 Flaveria brownii
TGCAGTCACAACGAGCCGCACATTCAGAGCCTTATGATCACTACTGTGTAGTAAGAGGCGCAACGCACCGTTGGTTATATACCTAGTTTGATTAATTTGAAGCTTTAAACAAAGCATCAATCTATTTGATTTTGACACCAGAAAGATGCTATATGTACAGAAAAAATAACGCACTCCATCGACCTATGGAAGCCTTTGATATATAAAATGGCATGTGACTATTTCAGTTAATAGATCATTGAGTTGGCCTGGATCAGTTGGAATTCATTGATATCGGTAGACCGAATGATATTCAGGGGTAGAACCAGGGGGGAGTCCGGAGGGTGTGCTGATTGCTGACCTCTGGTCACTGGAATTTGTTGGTTTTTTCAGTTACAAAAGTTGAGATTTCTTCTTGGAAAAAATGAATGGACCCCTTTAGTTGTAGTTGTGATAGACAAGAGCACTTTTATGTCTTTATGTTAACCCTCCAACTAAAAAGTCCTGGTTACGTCATGTGCGTATATCTTTCCTCCCTCTTAGTTCTCTTAGTATGTTTACCATTGTTGGCTTCTAACTCCAGCGGATGTTCTCCGCTTGTCACAAGTTCGAAGGTCTGACCAGATTGTCGGCTAACTTTCTCAAAAAGTCGAACCAGACTGAAAAAATAGCTAGTTAAATGAAATGAAAAGATGCTATAGAAGAGAATCATCTGTGGTAAAGGATATAAATAGCATTAATACTAGTTTGTATGTTCCCTACACTCATCATTGTTGACTTCTTTCCTTTATTCTCAACGACAATGAGCGTATACAAGGCAGTGTATAGATACGCATGGTTTTTAGTTAGTAGCTAATTGAGTCGGTTATGATTAGTTAGAGTTAGTTGTTAGATAACGTGGTTAGCAGTCAATGTTTAGCTATGATTAAGAAGAGCTACGTGCAGGGACGAATTGAATGATAAACTGCTTCTACCAATTATACTCCTCTCTCTAATTCCCTTCATCTGCTATTGTTGGTTTGTAACAAGGGTTGTTCTTCAATTATCCCAGCTTTTTTTAGTTATCTAGCTTGGTGCTTGAACATAATCTTCAAACTGTAATTTAAGGTCCTTCAGATACTCAAACCGCATCAAGGGTATTGAATCCTACGTTCCTGAGATCTTCATCTATTCCACCAAATATGCTGATAACTTACAAGGTTAAGACTTCATGCAAGTGTAAACATGCTTCTGACTTTCATCAACATGTTCAATTCTCCAGAACATCTAATAGTAATCAATGCAAATCTAATTTCATAACCACAAGTTAATAATCAGCGACCGAGTGAGATGAGAACTAAATGCCACCGCAGTGGAAATCCTCCATCGGCAATTATTGGTTCGTTAGAGGAATTAGGTTATAAATGATTTGAGAGAGGACATTATGTAGAAATGATTGTGGAATGATATGGTTGAAATAGATATACCACTCAGATGTTTTTACTTCAAAATATTTTATTTGAATACATAATGACACTATTATTTCTTTGAGCTCCTAACCAAATCATTAAATGATGCACAGATGTTTCTACTTGCATCATCAGAATTTTAATTTGATTACAGGTCTGCTAGAGTATTATATGTGTAAATCTTACTGATTCATGGGGGTAGGAGTAAGAAACAGATCTCAACTAGCCACTGAACTAATATACATATATAACGCATCTGAAGTAGATATGATGAAATGTGTATTTTATTTGAAGCACTTCATCAGAATACATTGTTTATCAAAACCACAATATGATTAATCTTTTTAGACCATCTCTTTATACTTTTTTTTTTGCCAATCCAGGTTTGGCATTCCCAATACAATCAGTAAAGCTAGTTAATAACAGTGCTTGTTACTACTTTTCTGCTGAAAGGAGTTCAACCATTTTAACAAATGTAACGAAAATTTTACACATGGAAAATAGGACTCACAGAAGAGCTGGCACCAGACTTGGGTTCCACCACAAACCTGCATTGCAAAGACTTGAATGAGGGTGGCTACTTCAAGATACACACCGCGTTTAACGATGAAACATGTTTTACTTTACTTAGGCCGCATTTTCTTTTCCCGTTTAGATATGAGGGTAATTAAGTTTGTGGCACACACGCACGCAGTTTCTTAGAAATGTAACTGTCAACTACATATGCTAGCAAAACACCACAACTATAGAGGTTGCAAAACAAGGGGGTGGGCAATGTGTGTAACGGGTCAACATGGGAAACTTTTAGAAAGGCGCAGACCGGTGGAGTTAACCCACCAAGAACTTTTGTCCATCTCTATTTCAGCTTTATAAATAACTAGTTTGTTAACACTATACTAATGAAACTAAATTTTTTGATGATATATGAATTAAGATGTTAGGTTGTAAGCACTTAAACAGACGTAGGTCTACAGTCTACACTCATAAGACCCATGCGCTTTATAGCCAAGTTTTTCTACTCGACTCTTGACCCATTATCAAATATCAATAAAACAATATCCGTATTAACCTTTTTTTTCAAATAAACAGGTTATAATTTCATCTCTCTGTGTATATGTGTGTATATGTACATATGCACACACATACACAAACCATCAATCGTTAACTAATTTAGCACCAAAACTTTCAGGGGTGATACGAAGTAGTTGGATTCAGAATGCATACCTGTACATGATATTGATCAGCATATGTTTCTCAACTACTTTGGAGAACTTTATTAGGGTCGAGTTGGCCACTGCAATAGCTGGAAGGAACAGCTGAAAGTTCCTGCCTTCCTTTCCATTCTTCACCAGGCTTCAATGTAATGGGCTTTTCGATTGCTGCTGCTTCTACACATAGCATGTGTTTGTACTCATCATCACCAAAATCAGCCATAGCTTTTGCCTTCTTATCCCATGGATTCCACACCACTAACAGGAAAAATGAGCATGGTTTTGTTACATATGTTGCACTTCTAATACAAACACACCAAGAAACTCTGAACAGGTTTTCGTTGTTGAATAAACAAAGAAAGGAAACACAAATATAAGAAATAAAAAAAACTGTGGTGTTCAATAAATATAAGTGCATGTCAAAGCATATACCAGCATCAGGAAGTCCATCTTTCCGAACAACAAATGTTCGTTTCTTTTCATGATCCAGGATTGCAATCTTTGTTGGTGTGCTGAGATAAATCTTGTCAATCTGAGTAAAGAATTGGCGCTACATAAGCATAACCATATATAGCATAGTATTATTTCTTAGTGAGATAACTAAAGCACCTCTGATTCAAAAGTTATAGCATCTCCTTGTTCTGTATATCTCTCCCTGTTCTTCAAGTTGTCAAGATAATCAAGTGTCTCCAGTCCTTCCACTCGAACTTCACTGAATATTAAGATGCTTTATTCAGATAGATCACCAAGGCAAAACAAATGAAACATAGGATCCATTCACTATTTCATGTCATCGGAGATAAGGAATAGCTCCAAACTTATGTCATCGTTCAGCATCAACATGATCAACCTCGACATGGGCATCATTTTTCATAGAATAATTTCAAACTAATCACGTCATGTATATTGATAAAATTGATAAATAATATCGACTACAAAATAATCACCAGATTCCATGCATACATATGGCCACTACAAGCAGGTTACAGGACAGAGACGAACAGGATTTCAGGGAATTTGAGACTACTTGGTTTTGGTGAATCTGCATGCTACATATTATATGATGGTATTTTCTGGGCCCTTAGTTTAAGGAAGAAACATACAAGGAATTCAATCTTGGATAAACCTGAAATGGTGTCAAATTTTAGAGAAGACGATGCAAGTTTGGCTATTTATTTAATATAGTTCATATAATCAACATGGGATTATACATTCTGCAGAGCAAAAGAAGTGTGGGGGTTAAATAAGCCATGACAGCATAAAAAACAAGTCTTTGACAAATCTGATTAACTGCAATTAAAATAAATAAGCTACCATTAACAGATCATCACAAATAAAATGTCCAGAAAATGATTTATCATTATAACAGCATGAGCTTCTATGTGGTATTATCATGGTTAATAATACTTTTTTTTTAAATCTATATGGCATTGACCAAGTAGTACTTCAGCACAAGCATCAGAATAACAAAATACAAATTCTTATCTAGCTGATGAGTATAAAATTGCAACACAAAATGAATAGTTAATAAATAAATATCCTGCTTAGCCTGAATACACTAAGTTTCTCATAATATATACATTGAAAAGTGCAAAACCAATTTACCTGATGTCAGAAACAGAAAAATAGGTGTGATATGCAAATGTAAACGTAAATGGCTTTCCATCAGTATTTCTGATCCGAGATGTCAACATCAAGTCTCCTGCAGGTCCCAGTGTGACCCTCAGTCGATACTCAAAGCTACAAATCAATATAAGCAGTTAAAACTGCAAATCAGATCAACTATTAATGAGAAAGTAAAAGCTAAAAAGTGTGTAAATTAAAAATAAAACTTGATGGTCATCTATATAGAAAGAATTTAAGGGTTTGAGTATACTAATACGTTTTTATAGAAGACACAATAACTTGGAACTTGTAAAGATATACCTGTGTGGCCAAATCTTCAAATCCTCTTCAGTGGGCTTTAGTAACAAATCAACAAAAACTCTGTTGGTGACATTGACATTGGGTGGAAATGCAGGGGGATCAGGGTCTATGGCCCATACTCTGTTTCTAGCAAATCCATGTGCTTCAAGAGGGCCTAGATTTGAGAACTGCATCAAGAAAGCATGAGAATATATCTAGAAGTGCAGAATTGAACAGAAGAAAGAAAAGAGACATACTTGAGGAAAGCATATAGGAATACCCCCACGTATTGGCTTAGGAGGCTTAAAGATTGCCTGCAAAAATACATACACTTCTGGATGATCAAAAAGGATGACAAGTTACAAAGAGCCGATTCAAAGTACAAAATTAGAACCCATAAAAGAATAAACCCCTCCCAATCCCGGAAATGTGACATATAATATAAAGAAAACCAAACATTCTGCAATAAAAGAAATTACTAGCATGCCCCAACCGGAATCATAAAAGCATTCATTAAAACAGGATCTATGGATAGGTGGTACCTTGCTACTGACAAAAAGCAACTCTTCTCCCTGCTCATTTTTCCAAGATGTCACATGAGCTCCATACAGATATACCTGCAAGAATAGAAAGCTTAACAATCAACAAGGATGCAGCTATGATGAACAATAAATTAAAATTACTGATTTACTAGAAGACAATCAAGGCATTAACCCATCTAATTCATTGAAGGATGACCCAGCATGTGAAACTATACATTCAAAATATTCATATAGAACTACAATTATAAGGAAAATGGATGACACAGAGTTACTTGTCCTACATTTCTTTTGTTTGTGTTTTATCTTATCTTTTGGAGCTGATTAACGCCACTAACTAGACGTTCAGGACAAGACTATGCCCAATAGGCATCACAAACTGAAATAAATCTACATATCCAGGTCTGCCTAGAGGACCATCCATCATTCCAACAACCACAAAGATAGCTTGATACATTGCCAGCATAAAGAATCTGTCTAGATTAATAGTACAATTTTGTACTGTTTACTAGAAGGCAATCAACACATTAACAAATCTACTTCACTAAACTACATTATTTATTTACTAGAAGGCAATCAGGATATTAACACATTACAAATCTAATCATTAAACTACATTACTTATTTATTAGAAGGCAATCAACACATTAACAAATTTAATTCATTAAACTACATTACTTATTTACTAGAAGACAATCAAGACATTAACACATGTAATTCATTAATGACCCAACATGCATGATTATACGTTCACAATTTTGATATAACACCAGTTATATGGAAAATGTACAACACATAGTTACTTTTCCTGTGTTTCTTTTGTCTGCGTTTTATTTTATCTATTGGTGCTGACTAACATTTGGAAGTTTAGGACAAGAGTACACCCAAGAAGCACCAACTGAAATAGATCTACATATCCAGGTTGGCTTAGAAGACATCCATCATTCTAACAACCACAAAGCTAACTAAAAAATTTGCCAGCATAAAGAATCTGACTAGATTAACAATACTATTCTGTACATCCCAGGGATGATAAGAACACAACTAACATGCTAATTTTCATATGTAAATGCACCTGATTAATCTCATCAAGTTTCCATACTCTTATAAACATGAGATGTACTGATCATATTAAAATTAGTGATCAAGCCAAACCAAGGAAAAAAAATTCAAGCTAATACATGTAACCAAAATCTCAAGCTCAATCTCAGCCATGAATAAACACATATATGCATAAAAAAGATGAAATCATGAAACTGCATAGCAATGAAAATGCATAAAAAAAGAACCATAAGGAAAACATAAAATTGCATAAAGAGAACCAAAAAACAAGCCTGAGAAGGGAAAAGATTGACTTCTATATCGTTCCATATTATAATATAATATTAGAAGGTAGTGCATCAAAATAAAGATAATATCATATATCTCAAAAGGTTTGATGACTGTTTTCCCACCATAGTAGCATGACCTTATTTTCAAGTTTACATGCAATTTCTCAACTGGCCTTGTCCAACACACCTACTCTAAAGGAGGAGGTTGGTATCTTTGTATGAATAATTTCAAAATGAGAGGACCTACAATGGAGGGGGATAATTTCTAACTTGTAAGAGTGGTTTCACTCACTTAGCCGGTGTTCTAAAAGTCCTTTCTTATGGCAACTTAAACATCCAAGTACACATTAAGCATTCCCCACCACCGCAACACCACTAACATCTGGGAACACCACATCTTCAATTGGCAACTAATTGTTGAATTAAATGTTCCAAAAGTAGGAAACAACAACCTTATTCAACTTATCAGTCTATCAAATTCCACTGGATATCTTTCCAATCCTTTACAAGTAGTTATACTAGAACAATGAAACTCAGTCATTTGTAAAAGTTAATAAGTATTTGTACAAAACAGTGAGATATTACAATTTGTAATCTCTTATAAATGTAACCTAATATTAATTTATCATACATATTTAAGAATTAAAATAAGCCTCGTACTCATCCTCATAAAAAGGTTTGTTTCATCTGCATTTCTAGGAATTACATAGTACATACTAGAAGACAACTTTACTGCCTAACTCTGCATAACACTTTTTAGATCACTAACTCGTGTCAAATTTGAATACCCAATTGTCAATCATCATGGACAGAAATGGTAATTAAACTCTATTTTGTCATCATCTTCATAGACTAAAGCAACAACAAAATAATCCCTTCCATTTTCCAGCTAGCAAACTGTTATAAGTACAGGTGAAGGAAATATCAAATGAAGTCCGCACACATACATACCAAATTACTAGTAAATTGAGAAAGGTATGTAACTTGCTAAAAAAAGAGATCCGACACAATCTGTATAAATGAGACAACAAAAAAGTGTATGTCCCCTATTATAAATCAAACGTGCCCAAGGCTAAAAGGAGTACTTGCCAAGAAGACGTTCTAATTCTCCAAAATTGATATAAACTGTTACGTGGGATTCAACTAACAACCTTTTTCTAAAAGCGAAATTATATGAAGTCAAATATCAAACACTGTTTCTGCAAACATATAAGTCCACCTCAAGCTTATAGGTATCGTCTTCACTGCAAACGTTATTGTGGAGGAGCGATTCAACAAAGCGCACAAAATAAACACCTAGTTCCAGATCTCACTTCTATTGTGTAGTAACATAATACTCTCTGTAAGACTGTAATCATCTCAGCATTTGCCTGGATGAACACACAATGAGCACACACATAACACAAACTCCTGAACGAATTCAAAGAATATTCCTCGGATTTAGCAGGAAATGTTCATACATCGCCAGATTGAGAACGCAAATAACAACCAAATCTAACCTACAGAACGTATACCAGATCATTGGCCTAATGAACAGATCGAATGAATCGGCAATGCTATGACAGAAAATCCATGAACGAGTGCAATATGTGCATTAACAGCAGGCGAAGGAATCGGAGAGAAGAGAGTTTGAATCGGTCTACATACCTCAGCGCTACTGCCGTGAATTTCACGGAGGATGACTTTTTCAAGGCCATTGACGCCTTTAGTGATCTCAACGGATTTGTTTTCGGTTGTTGACATCGCATCTATCGGTCATCAACTACCATAACCTAGCCCCCAATATCTCCAAGGAAACAGATACTGTGTGTACGATTTCTCTCTCTCTCTCTCTCTCTCTTCGTCTCGAGAAAGTCTGAAAGGCGTAACTTCCTCTCTCAATAAAAGCGTTGTTTGCCCCCACTTTTAAAGAAAAGAGGAATTTATGTAATAGTCTTCTGACCAATGATTCTTTTGTGTAATCGATTAAGACGAGGTAGTTATGATATGTAAATAAGAAAAGGTTACGGGTTCAAGTCCTACTCTGAGTAAAAAATACTTAGAGTTAAGTTACTGGGTTTTCTCAGTAATAAATTTTCTCATGAGAGAGTTAGGTGTGCGGTCCCAACCGAAAAACAGATAGGTAGACTCGATTAAAATAACACCTATCATCCAAAGCATGGAACAATGAGTTTTCTCGTGAGAGAGTTAGGTGTGAGGTCACAACCGAAAAACAGATAGATAGACTTGATTAAAATAACACCTATCCTTCAAAGCATGAAGTAGTTAAAAAAAATGTAGATCTGACGTCAATATTACTTTTAGAGGAAAGAGGGATTTATGTAGCGATTTATGTGGGCTATATTCGAAATGACAATTTTCTTTTCATCAACTAACTTATCTAATACTACTTTATTTCATATATAAATTTATTACACGTCTCAAATGACAATGATATATATTGTTATAAACTATTTTTCTACTTTGTAATTTTTTTAACTATAAATCTACTTCACTCTTAAATTACTCAAAATAGTTTTATATTATGTCTAGGTTCGAAGGCATAACATTCATTCTAAAAAACAAAAGCTCTACAAAATAAATTAGTCTCAAAAGACTTTTCTACTTTGTAAATATTATTCTATTTGAGGAAGAAAAATGTTGGTTCATCCTCATGTTTATTGATGCCTTTCATTTAATTTCTATGTTATGGATTTGAATAGATTACTAATTCTTTTCTATATGAAAATTTATAATCTATCTCTATCATAATGTCTAAACAATTACAGGGATTTTTTCCTTATCATATTTACATCTTTATAGCCATAATCAAAAAAAATCTAAACATCCATTTTACGACAAATGTACGAACATACTTCAATAAATAGGTATTATTTTAATCGAACCAGGACCACACCCTCGACCCACTCAGGAGAAAACTCATTACTGAGAAAACCGTTTGACTCAACTCTGAGCATGTCCACTTAATCTCACCTGAACCCTATATTATTTCATTATGTGCTCAAACAACTATGCACACATATATACATGATGTCACACTAGTTTAAGTTGCTTTTTATGAAAAAATCACAATAATAGCAAACCGCATGATGAAGTCACATTGCTCATGACTAAATGTGTTATTTGTTTCAAACAATTATTATATAGGGCATGATACATCCGATTTTCCCATTCTATGCAAAGAAATTACTATCATGTCAATTAAAAAGATAAATAAAATTCAAAAAGTTACAAATAATGTAAGGTGCAAAACACACAATTTACTATTAACTTGACAGGTCCTGTACACACCTCCAACCTCGGAGTAGAATACAATCTAAAAAGGGTCTGTTTTCACATACCCTGGAACTCGGTTGAAATCAATAATCAAATAATCAAACGAAGAAAACCACCAAAAATGCAAGCTCACAACAAACCGTGACTGTAAAAAAATGACCGTGCAACTGACACAAAAAAAATGAACGACAAACAAAGCTACATTTTTTTGGGCGACTGTGAGACACCGTTACCAGTAACTGGACCCAATAGAATTAGGGCAAAGTTCACTGAAATTTGCGTTCCAACTCTCATATCAACCGTAACCAGCCTCTTGAGAGCAGAAGCAGCTAAAAATGCACCAATGCTCTCACCATCACACTAAACACGAAAAACGGGGGTGTTTGCTGCAAAATTTATTAAATAATTACAGTTATTTAAAGGAAGAGGGGAATGAGAGAAAAGAATTGAAGAAAAACGCAATACAAATTTGTAATTCAGGCTGCATAGAACTCAGAACAATTGAAGTGCCATTTTCAGTTTATTTTGCTTCCATTTTGGCAGCTTGTAGAAGGCTTCTTTGGTCATTCCAAACTTCTCCCTGAACTCAGCTGAAGACAAGTATGTCTGCAAAAGAGCAAAGCTTTTAATGATTATAACTAGGTGTTCATAAACCAAAACCGACCAAACGAAGTAAGTCAACCGGTTCAAGATTAATATGGTTCGGTTTTGAAGCTTGGCTGTTTAATGGTTTGGCTGATAGTTTGAACTTGGAACAGGTTATGCATATTTTTCTGTATTTGGAATATATAAGTGTGTATTACATTATTGAACCCTCTAATCACTTCAAAATGTTAAAATAAATTAACAATAAAAAAAGGGTCCTCAACCCGCCAAACCGGCTAACCATGCCAGTTTGATTAGTGGTTTTCTGAAACCATAGTAAGTGGTTCAGCACAAAATTTTCATCAAAGCCTGCCAAACCCAGACCGTGAACACCCCCTATTTTTAATAGTAAATTACATATATTCTTAAATACATAATTTCCAAAACAATACCTCTCTCTTGGTAACATCAATATCTGGAGCAGGGTCGGTCGATACTGTTATAAGGCGATCATATGGATATAAAGTAAGCCCTTCCTCATCTTCAACCTCATTTTCTTTCACATCTTCTTGTATAGTTAGGGCTTCCATTTTACTGCTCATTGTGTTTTCCTTTGAGTTTGAATCAGACTTTGGTGGGGATTTGGGCCGAGCTATATACATGGCATCATAATGACAAGTTTGGATTCAGTTTTCAAACAAATTACCTAACTATAATTACTTTTGAATGTGAGAAATCTTACGTTTGATGGAACGGGGCATGAGGGGTTCTCGTGGAGGTTGTTCAAAAGTGGCAGATAATGATACTATAGCTGTAGACCTTGAAGCAACACTAGAGGAATCAGATTTTGGATAAGGTTTCCTTACTTGGGGAGGGGGTGTTGATAGGTTTCTTGCACTTGCATTCTCAAATGTGGAAGCAAGAGCGTTGAAGGCTGGTGATCGGCCTCTCACACGTACTCGATCTGGGCTAAAAGACACACTTCTTGAACGCTGCTGTGGTTTTTCGGCTGTAACAGACCTTCCTACATGTGCTGCTGGTGCTCGCCTTTTCGGTTTCTAGTAGTATAACAATTATTTTATTTTGGAAGTTACAAGCATGCATATTTACAGTGGCATGGGGTCTAACAGGCATGCAATAATGTAAAAGAAACACAAATAAAAAAAACTCTTCCCATTACTTGTGTACAAAACACTATCCTTCCTTTATTTGAAGGCTACTTTACTTGATGTATGATAGTAATTAAATTTTATATCAAAAATTTTATGTGTTCTTATTGTTATTTCAATTCTTAAGAATTTGAGTTACATAAAATTAACATAAGATGTATTTTTATACAATGAACTTAGTCCAAAATTTATATCCAAGACTGCGATCAAATAAGACTAAAATCCAACTTAACATGTATATAATTTCTTAAGTCTTAACTAGAAAGGTATAACGAGTTGTAAGTTTTTGAAAAATAATTAACATTACCAATTATTTTTGTACGATAAAACAATTCTTTTTAATTTACAATGTTAAATTAATATTGCAATAAATCAGTTTGTATTTTCCGTAAAACAGTAATATTTTGATACATCTGGTATTTACTTACTTTTATGTAGTCAAAACATATTAAAAAGTATTTTCACACTTCTTTTGATCACATACTTGAACAAACATGTAGAACAAATACTTACAGTACAGTTTCACAATCATACCAATTACATCACTCCAGTACAAAACTAACATGCACTCAGAATTTGCAACATGAAGACGGGGGAAATAACTAGATGGTAATGAACATTAATAGGCTAATAGCTTAATCATAATTGACGCTTTGTGTTAGATAATTTAATTAAGAATGAACAATGCAACTCCTGTGATTATGAGAGTTCAGTTATGTAATTAATAAATGATTATGTGCAAGCATGCAGTTGACACAGTGAGAAAGAATGATGTTGTTATCCAATTACTCTAATTAAAAAACATGTGTTACATGCATATTAAAAAAGTGGAAAAATAAATGTAAAAGATGATCCAACAGGTCAACCCAAACTGATCCAATACGGCAACACATGACCTATGTTGACTTGCAAAATTGCCCATATGTATACAAGTAAATCGTTTGAATCCAGAATAACAAAATTATCCAGTAAAATGAACAAGAAAACAGGAATGAAACCTTGACGAACAAATTTGCATGTAAAGGTGCTAATTTCAAACCTTTGGTAAATGGGTCAATTTGTGTAATATTTATTTTATCGTCAAGTGGCTTAAGCTAAATGATTTAACTAAAGAGGGAACGGGTCAATTGGGTTAGATGGATCAAAGGGGTTAAGGTCATTCGAAGTCTATTCATGTTCACAAAAATCTCCTCAGTCATTTTGACCCGTTACCTAACCCAACTGACCCACCCACTTTGTCACCTTTACTTGCATGCTAGAGGAAGAAACAAATAAAGAAAATGTGACTTACATTAGCCAAGGTTGGTCGACCACCATTTTTCAGTATAGATAGTTTCCTTTGGAATGAGTTTCCATGCATCTGCAGTCATGTCAAAATACTGAATTATAAGCAATTATATATTTAGCTGGCCATACTTCAACATATTATTAAATTGTGATCCTTACTGCAGATTTGGTCGAATCCCATGTGAAGAAACGTGTGAAGAATTGTGGCTCGCTTCCTTCCGTTATGATATATATTGGAGTTTGAGGAGATAATTTCTCAAGAAGAAAATCATGTTTCACGAATTTCTGTTAGATTTGCAAGTGTATCATTACACAGCCATATGCAATCAGAAACTTCTAGCAGACAAATAAATAAAATAAATATAAAGGCACTGTTATATACCTCCCCTATAACTAATGCTTGTGTTTTCAGTTTCTGATCAACCTGCTGCCCTACCCAAACAAAGATGCTTGAGTGACAATCAAGAATAAATATATCTTCAGTCATCAGATCGTCTTGGTTGAAGTTGTAGATCTCAGTGACCTGCATTAAAACAACATGAAACGTGGTCAAAAAATTTAGTCTACTTCTCACAAGTAACAAAAGGTAATCCGCACCTTCAGATCTCCTAAACCAGTAGAAATGTCAGCCAGAAGCAAGGAAACACACACACAAAAAAAAAATTAGTATGTTTCTCACGAGTAAAAAAGAAATCAATTTGGTGTTATCAAGAGATGGTTACTTCAACCTTTTAAAAATGTGCATGCAAACAAATGAGGATCACTTTCAGCCTCTCTGGCAATCTTCTGACTCGGGTATTCAGCTTTTCCACCTAAAATTTCCCAGAATTGTTCAGACTCTGAACCCTCTTTTTGTAGTTTGGACTGCATATTCGGCTGCAAGTACAATAATCATTTAGCATTTATTTTTCTGGAGAAACAAAAGGTAAATAGGTAATGGAAGAATACAATTTGATGAAATTTCAAACCTTAATGACATCAAGCTGCCTCTCAACGAGTTCCTGGACTTCAGGGGTTGTAAGATTTCCAATCCATGTAAAGACTAAAGAACCACTGTGCAATATGTAACAGTTGGAGGAGTTTAATGATGAAGCCACCTGATCCAAGTAGAAAATACTTAATATTATATGCAGGTGATGAAAAGTAAACTTATATATCAACAACAAGAACAAGAATGAATATATTAAAATTAAACTTACAGGTTCAACTTGGATTGCTTGCATGTTTTCCGGTCCAGAACCTTGAACTCGAAATAGTGCAATCCCGTCTTCTTGATAAGTGTCATCAGGAAGTTCCTTCCCTGATATGAAATTCTTGTATCCGTCACTTAGACCACCCTGAGGATTTCATAATTTCATGATTCACGTGAATATTTGTAAATGAAGAGCAAAGATTAAAGTTTCTTCTTGATTACAGTATCTGAGTTGAAGCACACCTTAAGAACCAGAAAGCTTTGGAAGATTGCAAAGAAAAGGATAGGTTCGCTTCCTTCGTAAACTTGCAACTTAATACACATAAAACCAATATCAGTACAAACACATGGTAATATTAATAACATACATGCAAATAGGGCTAAGTTAATGATTAAAGAAAGCAACCTGAGCAGCCATAAACTTCAGTGACTCAACCATCTTGTTTGCTTGTGAGGTCGCTGAATTCCGTTCTTCCTATAACACAATGTGGACGGGTTCTTTCAATTTGTTTCGACTCTTTGGTTCCTTGGAACATATTAGGAACTTGGTTTTAATATGCGCGCATGCGTGATGCGAGCGCATCACAACACCGAATGCGTTGCATTTCCATGATGCGCCCCTGATGTGCCAATGCGCAAGATGCGCCTTGATGCGATGTTTTTTTCTTCAATTTTGGACCCGAGTTGAATTTTTTCAACATGAATATGGGTCTAACCTCTCAACATTAGGGTAATTTGTTTCATATTTGTGTCCATGCTATAAAAAATGTGTTTAACTATTGTTTCAATAGTTTGTGCATTGTGTAATAGTCTTGAATTTGGATTTCTATGTTAAAGTATGTTTTATAATTGTGTTAATAAGTAGCTTTTATGTTGGAGTTTTTATTATACAAAATATTTGTTTGTATAATTAATTTTTGGTATTTTTTAATAACTAACGCATCACATACGTGTCGGGATTTGGGACCAAACCCATCGGAGCGCATCGCACAATTTAAAACCAAGATTAGGAATTATTTTGGCTCTGATATTTGGTATCATTATATAGGTTAAAACCAGATAATATGATCTAAGAAGAATACCTCAACGCTCTGCTTTCCAAACCACGTCCCTATAAGACATTCTTCTTGATCCTCGCCAGGACAATTATATTGGAAGATATAACATTCTCCACTGTAAAACTTTGACTGATCAGAGACTGGAAGAAGAATCTTCTCTTGCCCATTTACACGCCAAACCTGTGAGTAAATCAATATGAAACCGTGTAAGAATAACTGCATGTTCATTATGTGCATTATTGTTCCTTCTGGAAAAAAACAAAATTAAGATTCTATATTCAAGAGATTACCTGTAAATTTCCAGTGCAATCAATATATGGTTGAGGTTCCTCCTTATTAGCAGGAGCAGCTTTAAGTAGACCCCTCACGTTGATTCCTTGTCGCTTTAGAAGTGCTAAAAAATAGTCACTCATAAAAATAACTTGTCAAGCAAATCAAGTGTAACACTGGTATACAAACTCCAAATTTAATTTTCTTTTCAATATCTCGCAGAGCAAAAGTGTACAGTGTGTAATCACTAACCAGCCACCTTGCCTCTACCATCCTCAGAGACTGCCACCTCAGCTGATTGAGGCCAGGTGTCAAACTTTGACCGAAAAGTTGCTGTTTCAAAATTTTCAATCACTCGGATGATATGAGATCTTACTCTATCCTGGCTACGCAGGTATTCCTACAAATTGAGTACACAAAAATAGGAGAATGTGATGTATATTTTAATGTAAGAAGTATAGAGAAAAATAAAAGCATTATTTTTTACTTCTGCAGCTCCACTTGCAGCTTTTCTTTCATCAAGAGAAGTGGTTCTCCCCATCCATACATAAATTTCTGTCCCACAATCCAATAGATAGCATTTATTTGTATCAAGCAACTCCTTCGTTAAAGAATCAGCAGCAACAGGTTCTGCTTGCCCCTTCTCAACACTTCATTACAACAAAAATATATAAAACCCATTATGTATTTCATTTTAAAATCAAGATTTTATATGCCATTCAGATTTCACTTGCAGAATGATAACATGAGGCTCTTTTTAGTCAACAATATTAGATCCGAATGCTAAAAATAATATGTTGCAAAACTAATTAAAATGAAATGATTTTTGCAATTTAAATAAGTAGCCATAGGACAAGAACCAGAAATAACATAAACGTACAGAATGCAGGGATAAGGATCCCTGCATTCATTTTAAAATCAAGATTTTATTTTCCATTCAGATTTCACTAGCAGAATGATAACATGAGGCTCTTTTTAGTCAACATATTAGATCCAAATGCTAAAAATAATATGTTGCAAAACTAATTAAAATGAAAGGATTTTAAGTCAAGATTTTATTTGCCATTCAGATTTCACTTGCGGAATGATAACATGAGGCTCTTTTTAGTCAACATATTAGATCCAAATGCTAAAAATAATTATGTTGCAAAACTAATTAAAATAAAAGGATTTTTGCAATCTAAATAAGTAGCCATAGGACAAGAAGCAGAAATAACATAAACATACAGCATGCAGGTATAAGGAAGAGTGATAAGTCAAAGGTAATCTCGCAGTAAGGGCACAACATAAGAAATATGAACATTGAGAATACGAGGATATGATTATTTCAGGTTAAAAATACTGCGCTATAAACAATACGGAACTGAGAGCTATATATGCAGCAGAAACTAGATAATTGACAAGGGTAAGTCAAGTGATCATATCCTAAAGATCAGCAAGTTTCTGTAACAATTTGTTTGTTTATTTGTTCTTTCAAAGTAAAGAATCAGAATTAGAAGTGTAGGTAAAATTATTCGTTAAATTGATGGTAAATTCATTATTTGTGGGGAACCGGACCTACAGAAGGTCATAAAGTCATGAACACTGTTTTATTGTTTTGAGGTACAAAACAATCCTGAGAACTGTCAAGACCCACCATTGCATACGCCTTACTACCAACAGCAAACAAATAAGACATGTTTCTCATATCTTCCTTTGCAGGTGGACTCGGTTCAATTCTCAATTGCATGTGAGTTGCAAGGGGAGTGCTGATGGATTTAGCATTATCCATCTGAAATCTTTGAAGCGCCTTCATAATGTAGTTCTCTTCTGATAGCCAAAGTTTCATTGCATTCCTGTTTTAGTAAATTCCTATACAAAGAATTTGTTTTGCAGGTCACAAACCTACCGTGGCAAATACCTTGCTCAATGCATGCTTCAGCTTAGCAAATTTATAGGCACTCAAACTACCAATCAGCATTAACAAGACAATAAAATCATTGTGTGCAGATCTCTCAACAAAACCCAAACACCCAATGATCAGTGATTCTCTTCTTTATAGCCTTACTAGACTATACAAGTTCTTCATTTTGTAAAAATAATTTTCTTTTCCTTTCGCCTGTATAACTTTTACATATTCCACAAAGATTTCTTCGTCTAGATCACCATGAGTAAATGCAATCTTCACATCATCTACTTAAGCTCTACATCAAGGCCTGCAGCTAACCCTATCACAGACTGGATTGAAGTCATTTTACAACTGGGTCAATATAAAACTTTAAAGATTACTCATTTCTTCTTACTTGAACCTTTTACAACAAATTTTGCCTTATATCTTGGTTTAAATGTATATTCTTTCCGTTTCAGCTCATAGACTCGCCTATCTTTCAAATCCCTTTTACTTTAAGATAAGTTCACTAACTCAAAAGGGTGATTATAGTAAAAGGATTTTCTCTCACCATCCATTGCATGAACCCCATGTTCTATGTATTTGGTCTCCATGGTTTCTTCAAAGCATCCATGCTCTCAATGTGGTGTGTTGAGGATCTAGGGAGACATGTTGGATTTTTGGTCCTAACCTCAGTGAGAACAACTTCAAACATAATAGGTTATACCCAAAGCCCATTAGGTGTACCTTGATTATACAAGGGTAATATATTATATTCCTTAAGGGTTTTTCATAGAAAAACAAAAGCATCTAACACTATCATATCACGTCATCATCCACATGAAGTAGGAGATCGAACAATTGCAAGTCCAGATGTTCGATTGAGCTTAAACTTTATCAAGATGTAGAAGTTGAAGACTATGCTTGCTTAAATTTGAATGGTGGAGCCTGTATCTTGATTGTTAGATATTACGCAAATATATTAAAAACTACTAAAAACCGCATTAGCCATGTACATAGCGTTTCAATAAAAATGGTAAACTAAAAGAAAACGGTTTATTTCTATCTTCCCATTATTTATTTTTCATTTAGTCAATTCTCTGCTCAATTTTATTTATTTATGAGAGTGTATATATTACATATACTCTGGGTGCATATATGCACTGAATCAAATAACTAAAGATATTATATTTTTCAAAATTTATCTTAAAAGTATTAAAATTGCAAGCATCTTGGTCAATTTATATAATAAATAGTACAATTGTTGAGACATTTCATTGATATGAAATGAATGGTATGAAAGATAAAGAAAGTAATGTGCGTTCTAAGTTGCATTTGAATGACATGATATATTCACAAGGAAAACCTTTGCTCTGTTAAGGGTTTTATACTGATGTATTTAACACATGTGTCAAACCAAAAGTTTAAATGAATCAACCCATGAACCCACAATATGTATAAACATTTTAAACAGCATACATCTCAATTTATTAGCCTTTGTCCCTCTCCGCTGAGGTAGATTAGCCTACCTCACTCATCATGTTAATCAAAGGCTTATGATATAGCAAAAGCAATCATGTCTTTCTAATACCACATTCAACACTATGTCAGTTGTTAGCCTGTTCACTACTCCAATCGAACACTAAGGCCACATAATGATCAACAGGAAAATGGAACATCTACGTAAACATGCATATGTTATCAAGTATGAGCATATTACCAAAATAACTGAATGGGAATAGCATCGGCAATTTTGATGTCATCTGTAGATGTTTTCCTTGGAAGTGGAGCAAAGCCACCAAAGAAACCCCAAAACTCTCCAGTTTCAGCATCAGACATTAACTTTCCATCCTCTATAAAAAAAACAATAATAAGACTTCAATTGTGAAAATCATTCAAAATTTTTAAAGTTAACAATATAATATCCACTATTCCACTTACCAACAGTGGCTATGTCACATTTCCCATCATGATATGTATCTTTGATATGTTGCACAACTTCTAGTGCTTTCGCCCGTTCTTGAATGCTCGAATTGGAGCCATTAAACTGGAATATCTTATTGGCGGTATCCAAGATAAAAATGTCATCATGGTTGAGTGATGATCGAGCAAATGGAACCTAACCCCATTAACGTCAAATTAACATCCTAAAAAGTCCAAGTTGACATGAAATGATGGAAAACAAGAACACAAATTTACCTCTTTTACATGAACAACGTGTTTTCCTTGACAAGTAAACATACGGATCTTGTGTTCCTCAGATTCAACATGCTTAAAACCAGATGCAGTTCCACCTTCTTGAGGTATGATGCATGGTTTAAAGTAAGATAAGAATCTCTCAGTTTCATGTCCTTGGACTTCACGATATTGAACAGCACGTCCTCCAAGAGCTGCATCAAGTTCAACCGTTTTTAGTGCTGCTGCTCCAGCTTCATCCTGTAACAGAAAAATAATAACCAAATTCAGTACATCAAAGATTAGGATAACACATGAAATGATAATATAACATGTGTCTTATAAAGGTAAATCATGAATAGAAGATCTCCAAGTGAAAACGCACCTGACTTGTGTCTTTACCTAGCCAATAATGGATGTCATGACGTAACGAGCCGCTTTTCAAAGCAATAGTCTATAAAAAAATGTAAAATGCATAATTTAGTAAACAATGATGAGTAAGAAAAAAATATATGTTTGAAACTCTGTCAAACGGAACATAACCACTTATCATGCTTTATTTTTCCTCATTTTTTATTTATTCTCTTCTTATGTATACATTCTTGTTTTGACGCTTAAATCACACCAAATTATAGTTCTAACCTGTGAAAATTGCAATCATTTCCATTTTGGGATGTCCAAGATGATTCTTTTAGGTCAAATTTTTAAGTCAAACAATCTATGTGTCAATTTCTTTTAACCAAGATGCAAGAATTATTGATGGTAGCAAGTTTGGTTCATGAGATTCCTCCTTATTTAGTCATTTATTATAATGCTCATGGGAGGGAGTACTGACATATTGTTGCTGATACTTAAAGTTATTCATTTGTGGATGTATGAAAAGTTGTCTAGACAATAATTAATCTGTGGCAGTAGTGTGGCTTCAAGTGAAATAATAGATGACTGACAAATAGATTAACAAAAAGTATGCTAAAAAATCTACAAGCTCAATAGCCACTTTGTGCAATGCAGAGCACTAAGTATCTAACTAGCTACAACTTTTTCAGATGAGCAAAGCACAAAATTAGTATTAGTGGCATCACTTATAGCATGTCGACGATCACTGCACAATTTTAAGTTAGGGCACTTCACAATAGAACAATACTTATTCACAGCAAAGCATAAACTAATAGCCCATAGGTGTTAAAACAACAGGTCAAGTGTAAATAACATGCAGCATAAGATACATTTATGAATAACTTATGCTTTGTTCACACAAAATAATCATACATAGGAAAGAAATAACGAAAAAAGTATCTATAAGATCAGAACACAAACCTTCAAAATAACATAGGAGTCCCCAGTAAAAAATTTGCCATAAGAAGACTGTGGAACGGGCACCGGTTTAAAATTCTCGATGCGCCACACTTCAATTCCTCTGTAACATTGTTAAGGAGAGAAAATAAAATGTAGATTATAGTACATATAATCCACCAGTACATGACAGAAGTTATATTTGATAACATCATAGATTTCTGTGTATGCCTTTCTCAATCAATTCTAAGTGATGTCACCCCCATCATTTACATAGGAGAAATAAAGTAAAATATGCAACACTGCAACAGGAATAGTTTAAATACAAGATATATGGAGTAACAAAGGATACGCTTTTTGTCCAGCTCCTTGGAAGGCTGGATCCAAATCTCTCATAGAAACAGCCATACTGTTCTTTTTTACTTAAGTATGTGACCTCTTAAAGCCACAACCAGAATACTGCAATGGAGTTCAAAAATCCTGAAATGTGCCGTAAGAGGTCAATGAAGTCTAGGAGATTAGATAAGATAGTCAAAATGCAAAAGTATACGTTTACAGGCATTTGGTTAGGAAATGAAACATGAGTTTGATGCTCACTATGACGTCATAACAAAAAGGGAAAATTGAGGATAATAGAACTTAAAAAGCAAAAGAAAACATCTTTAGACAAGAAAGAAAATATGAAATACAAGATCTAAAAGGGCACAATTAGTCACAACTCGTAACAATTCTAGTACGGTACTACCTAAGTACCTAACAGCTCAATATGTTTACAAGATTTTTACCATCTGTATATGTTCTCAAGCGTAAACCACTAGGGAAATATTACTCCAGTAACTGCATTTTATTATCAAAATGTCTGTAAAGGAATTTCAATCTTAATTAAATTTTTTAAACACGAAATCATTCAATGTAAGTATGACATCTCAACAAACCACAAGAAAACCTCCTGCTGCAAGTTGTGTCCCATAACCGTACAAGTCCATTACGATAAAAGTTCATTAAGGGTATCAAAATCATAATCAATGTGTAACAAATTTATGCAGCGGACTACTAGGCAGTAAACAAAGGCAAGCAAATCACAACATAACATCAAGAAGCTTAAGTCATGTATTGCCCAATGCCCATTGCAGTTCCATATAAAAACAGAACAAATCAGACTCAATCTTCTTCCGACTCACAAGCAGATAACTCAATTACATGTGCAGGCCCGAAAACAGATGCAAAAACCAAACTCCCCACAATTACAAACACACAGCTGTCTACCCTATTACACAGACTTCAAAGCACTAAAATCCAACTCTCCCAATTCCATCCCCCAACATTTCCCCAAATTCTACACTCTAGAAACGCGCATCTAAAACCTCAAACCAACAATCCACCACCAAACATTCAAAAC
Source organism: Flaveria brownii (assembly GCA_018326445.1). Lineage (NCBI taxonomy): Eukaryota > Viridiplantae > Streptophyta > Magnoliopsida > Asterales > Asteraceae > Flaveria > Flaveria brownii. Next base: position 21,985 of record BJCN01144675.1, read on the forward strand.
ACGAGGAACACCTTTCCAGAACCAGACAACCGCACACCAAATCTAACCAAATCACTTCAACCATCCAGATCAACTCACACACACCAGAAACAACCATTCCACAACAGAAACCGCAGTCAACGAAAGCGAAAACGAATCAAACCTCGGTCAATTGCTCAATTGAAACATCACATACCTTCACGTAGCAGAACAGATCGAATTGATGAAGGCAGTTTCAGATCCAATGAGTTGGTGTGAAATTGATGGAGGAAATCAACGGAGATGAAGAATCTTCGTGAAGATTGGGGGCGGATGAGAGAGGAGAAAAGGGGATTTGTGTTGAGTTGGGAGAATGATGAATGACAGGCGTGCTTATCACTAAACTAACCTGTAATTGAAGCTCTAAAAGATGCTCAAACAACTGTCAAATTTACTTACGCCGTTTCTATAGCTTAAGATTTTTATTTGACTTTTAATGTCCGAATTAGTTTCTCATCTACCAAATTTTACTTTTTACTACCGCTTTGTAACAAGTTTAATTTGATTTGTGTGTATAAAAGATTGGTTTTATAACATGTGAAATACTTGTTATTAAAGGGAGTCATGCTTTTTTTTTACACAAAATAAAGGAAATATTGTTTTAACTATGAGGTTGTTATATAGATAAGAACACACACACATACCAAACACACACACATCCCATACACCTTCGTGAACCCGAACGACATTCAAACCTTCAATTA
>BJCN01144700.1:1578-13084 GCA_018326445.1 Flaveria brownii
TTCTTGTCATTAGGGGTAAAGCCAATTCGCCCAAACCGTTTCCGGTTCCAGTTCTGATCATCACCACCAGTCTTCTTCTTCTCAACCACCATCACCTCCCTCTCGTCATACAATCTTCCAGCCAAGTCAACTACCGACCTAAACATACTCGGTCGGGCGGCGATCATGTGCCTGCGGATATCTGCCGGCAAGCCCTGGATGTATATTTTAATCTTTCGTGACAGGGGCGTCACCTGATCCGGCACCAGCCACGCCATTTTGTTGAACTTGGTAGTGTACTATTGATGTGTCATGGTTCCCGCCTCCAGCTTCAGGAACTCCCTTTCCACCTTGTCTATTTCCCGACGAGGACAGAACTCCTCGATTACCAATTTCTTCAGTTCACTCCACCTCATCCTGTCAATCGCTCTACTATCCTCAGCTTGGACAATGTTGTCCCACCAGCATAAAGCCGAGTCCACAAATGAATGGGTGGCAAACTTTACCTTCTTGTCCTTACAGCACTCGCTGATTTCCAGGACAGCCTCCATCTCCCTCACCCATCAGTGAGCAGCAGCAGCAGTGCCATTACCATCGAAGGTAGAGGGCTTGCGTCTTTGGAATGCCCTATAATTACAGCCTCGCGCTGCCTCCGGCACGGGCTCTTCTTCCTCCTCTTCCTCATCAGTAGGGATAACCATCTCGGTCTCGGGTTGCTCTCTCCCTCCCGATGTCCTGTTCCTATCCATCCTTTCTCCTTCTTTAACAGCCTTAATCACTTCGGTCACTACAGAAGGCAGGATCGTCTACATGACTTGATGAACCTCCACTACCACGACCTCCTTCACCGAGGCTCTCAAGTGAGCACTCTCGTCACCACCCTCCGGATGAGGGGTCTCAGGCTCCTCATGGGTCACCTTCTCAACCCTGGGCCTTCCTCTTATGGCCCGTGGTTCAGCACCACGTCCACCACGTGCTCCGTCTCGTTAAGCTTTAAAAGACCTACCTCCAGCCATCCTCTAATACACTATAAGATTTAAACACTAACACGGCCATTCAAGATAATAGCTCAGTTTATGTCAAGTATAGTAAGTACCTAATTACAGTGGCCAGTTGTGATTAGCCACTTACTTTACTCTTCACACCCCAAGCATTTCCTATCCTGACTACATCAGTATCCAAATCTACTAAGGGCAAACAGGTCAAATAACATGCGCACATAATACCGGTTAACATTAAAGAAAATACCTGATGGCACGTAGCTACTTGTACTGGCATCCATTCCCTTTGTCCCATTCTCAGTTTAAGTTTAGGTTTCTTTTGAAAATATTTACCCATTTCACTTAAACTTTGTCTCGGATACCAACTTGTAAGGCCCCGTTTCCGGGCACGTCACAGTTGGTCATTCATCGCACATAAAACATACAATTTATTTAAAACATCGGAGCGGAAATTAATTAAAATCATTTCATATATTTCAATGACATCTTTTGCAACGTAATACAATACAATTAACTATTACAAAACATTATAAATTGCATTACATCATAAAAACATCATTGTTATATGAATGGATGCCATCTCAAAAATGCCAAGTAGCTGCCCCGTGCCATCCTCAGCAACTTTTCCCTGCTAACTGGAAAATACATAAAAGTCAGCGTTGCTGAGTGAGTTCTAGTTTTATAAATAAAATACTTTACTTTCATTAAAACCTTTCTTTACTTTCATACGCGATCATGCATCATACGTACAGATAGAGAATATTACTTTTAACTTTCATTAACATTCATTGTTTACCATCATATTCATAGCATGTTTTCCTGTCATGCTTTTCGTTAACATTCTCTTACTTTCATTCTCATTCTTTTGTAACGTACTTATTATCATTATTTTACATTCGTACTTGTTTACTTTTTTTCTTTCTTTCTTTCGTACATTACGTCATACTTTTACACTCATATGGATTGATGAACAATACCCCGAACATTGTGCACGAAGCTGATGCTAGACCTGTGGTAATTAAACCACGAACATTATGCACGAAGCTGATCCAGTCACCTAGGGCAAGTCATCTCTCCCATTCATTCAAACCAATTGGTCCTACCATGAACATTGTGCACGAAGCTGATGCTGGACTTGTGGTAATTAAACCACGAACATTGTGCACGAAGCTGATCCAGTCACCTAGGGCATACCAAAGGGCCTTTTCAATCTAAATGAGTGACCCTGTGTGCATCCTTTGGGGTAGCTAACCCGCATCACAGTTGAGCTAACGACAACATGGTCGTGCACCTCCTTTCGTTTTGCTTGCAAGCCATTCTTTCGTTCATTACGTTTTACTTTTCATCATTGTTATCTTTCCTTTTATTACATTATTCTTTATGTTCTTTCATTCGTTTGTCATCCTACGTAAAGTAATAACATAATATATAACGTATTTTATAACATAATATAAATACGGTTAATCATCGTTAACAGATAACACGTTATACATACAATACATCATTCATACATTCCATAACCCTAAAACATCCCATAATTATGCTTAAAATGTGTAATCATTGCCCATAAGTCAACTTGTCAAAATCCTAGACTTTCTGCTTTTTTCTGTAAGTGTCTAGACGCATGGGCACTATTTGGGCGTTTCTGCCCTGTTAAGATGTTTTGCCACTATGCAGACGTCTGGACTTACACTTGGTCACTTTTCACTTAGACACATTGGCCTATTTAGGCGCATTGGCGTTATTCAGATGTTTGGGCCTGACACTTAGTCATCTTGAGCAATATTGTAGACGGTTGGGCACTATTCAGCCGCATGGGCCTGACTTAGACGTATGGGCACTTAGGCGGTTGGGCACTATTTAGGTGGTTGAGCTTTTGGGCAGTTGAGAACACTTAGAAAATTAAACCGTTGGATGCATGGACTACTGTTTAGACGTTCGAGCAACTAACTTTTACTAATCAACTTATTTTCACTCCCAAATCCAAATCTAACATGTTCTAAGCTTAGTTCTTACAATCTAAGCAACAAAATACATTCTTAATCATAACCATAACATCGTTTACACCCAAAACATACACCCACCCACGTACACATTCACACACACATACGGGTAGAAATTCATTTTTATAAAAATATGCACACATGCATTTTCCAGCCCCAAAGTTGTTCAAAACATGATAAAAAGGTGGTTCTAGAACTCACCTTAGTCGCTTTCGGGTTTGGACCCTTCTCTTGAGCTTTCTCATTCATGTTTAACACCTAAAATCCACACACATACACCACCTGAGCATACAATAACACCTTTAAGCGTATGACCGAGACTAGAACTATTTATAACATCACAAAACCAAGAATTCTTACTAAAAACTTCCAATTCTCATTCTTCTTCTACAACTTCCTAGACTTTTCTGCTTTCTCTCTCTCTCGGGAACAAAATGGGAGAAGTGTGAAGGAAAGAGCGGGCTGCCATGCCCACTTTTGTATTAACTTTTTGATATTTGTCATTTTGACACTTTTAACCCTTCAAATTGGGTTTTATAGCTTTTCTTTCTTTTCCTTTACTTTTATTCCTTCCTTCATAACTTTAAAAATAACCGGGTATTACATGATACGTATGTATGAATAAGTAAAGTATTATGTAATGAAAGTGAAAGATAACGATGATGAAAAGTTAAACGTAATGAATGAATGAAAGTCTTGCAAGCAAATGATGTTGGTTCGCAACTCAATGAGGTAGTTGTTTGCTCAACTGTATGCGGTTTAGCTAACCATTGGAAATGCGCACAGGGGTCTAGTCTTTGTGACTGACCAAGATGTGATGGGATCCTTGCTGCATACCCTGGTACTATGATAGCTTTCGAGTATGACGTGGTGGTTTATTTATAAAGCTCGGCATATTATCAGCCCTTGGGCATGACGTGGGGGTATTGCATACGGTAGGATCATATAAAGATGAATGATGATTAATGAATGATGTTAATAAATGAAAGCACGGAATATAAGATGATGAACGATGACGAACGATGATGAACGGTTATGAAAAGAGAATAAATAAATATTATCAAGATGTATGTATGATGTATGATCACGTGCGAATGAAGAGAAAGTATTTTTAACAAAGTAAACTATGTTATTTATAAAATTAGAACTCACTAAGTGTCGCTGACTTTTGTATGCATAATAGTTGGCAGGTGATCTGGATGCTGAGGAGGTGTAGGCATGGATGTATAAGCTACTGGGAAAGATTTCAAGACTGGCATCCATATTTTTTAAAGTTATATCGTGTTACACAATTTTTCATAGAGATCTAAATGAAAGAACTGATGAATTAGAGAAGTTTGTTATTAATGAAAAGTTTCAGTTCCTCTAGAAATGTTATATTTGAAATGTTTTATGCGATGAATGTCCAACTGTAAGCGTCCCGGGAACAAGGCCTTACAGACAAGAAGCGGAAAACATCTAAGAAACCTGGATATTTCTCATATGATAACAGAGCAACTTGGTTGTGTTGCCTGTGTAGTTGCATGGAAAAATCTTGTAGGTTTCGGGGATCACGGTTGGCTAATTTGAGCAGCTTAGAAGTGAAAAAAATAAGAATAAAGCCTGTTTGTGGGTGAATTTAGGGTTTGAATTTTTGTATATGAAGAGGAAGGAGAAAGAGGGGGAACCGTTGAATATATATTTATATGATTGGATTTAAGACAAAGTTATTGTAAAATGATAAACTTTAAAATCCGAAAGTCGGTCCCACTTCTAAAAAAGTACCCAAAAAGGTAGCTTTCTTGGAAGTCTAAAATCTTCCGAACGTAATTTGTTTTCAGAAGTTTTGATAAAAACTTTCGAAGTCAATTTAACTTCGGAAGATATTCCTTAACTTGATAAAAAATTTCCTCGGAAGAAAAATACTTTACGTACTTTTCCTCTAATGGTTTCGGATGATATTAAACTTCAAAAGTTTTATTCATAAGAGGAATAAAGCTTCCAAGACTTAATTGCTTTCGAAAGAAAATTATCATTCAAAACATATAACTACTTAGAAGCACATTTAAACTTCGGAAATTATATCATAATTTCTTCCGAAGATAAATTTCTTAGTAAGTAGTTATTAGTTTTGAAGACATTCTTTTCTTCCGAAGTCAACCTAATGTCTTCCGAAAGAAAATATATCTTAAAAGTTCAAAATTATAAGGAATATCAGTTTGAAAAAATTTCTTCCAAAGTAAGCTAGGCTTATATAAGTGATGATATTGACAATTTAAAATGCACATATTTGAGAAAATAATCGTAATTTTAGTTTAAGAAAAATCTACTTAAAGTTAATCATCCTAATAGCTGATACAAGATACTTAAATCACTACTAATAAAAAGCTTTTATGAACAGATCAGCATATTGTTCATTTGTGTTAACTTTGAATAGTTTTATCAATCCCTTTTCAAAATTATCTCTATTCAAATGATACCTGATATGTATGTGCTTTGTCTTGGAGTGTTGCACAAGATTCTCTATGATTGGGATAGAATTGTTGTTGTCTGTGTGGATGGGAGTCTCTTTGAAGTTGAATCCATAGTTTAGCATCAGATTTAGAATCCCCCAGATCACTTATGTACAGTAGCAGGCAGCAACAATATATTCAGCATGAGTAGTTGATATAGCCACATAGGATTGTTTCTTTCATTTCCATGAGACTATCCTTCCACCAGGAAATTGACATCCATCATAGGTAGACTTTGTACTAATATTGTAACCACCATAGTCATATCTGTATATGCACACAGATTGAAGCCAGAATTCTTTGAATACCAAAGGCCTAGTTTGGTAGCACCTTTGAGATATCTAAAAATCCTCTTGACAACAGCTAGGTGTGACATCTTAGGATTGGATTCATATATCGCAAAAATACATGTAGCAAAACTTATATCAGACCTATTAGTTGTGAGGTATATAAGAGACCCAACGATAGCCCTGTAGAGATGTTCATCAACACACTCCTCAAGATCAAGTCCTAGGGAGTGATTTCTAGCTATGGTTGTCTTAGCAACCTTGCACTCAGTCAGATAAAATCTAGTAAGTATGTCTTGCACATACTTTTACATGCTTATGAAGATGCCATTGTCAACCAGGTTCACTTTAATTCCTAGAAAGAAATTGAGTCCTCCCATGGCACTCATTTCAAATATATTCTTCATCAGCTTCTCAAAATCTTTGTAGAGCTTTAGATTAGTTGACCCAAAGATGATCTTATCTACGTAAAATTGAACCAACATCAAGTCATTTCCTATTTCTTCAATGAAAAGTGTTCCATAAATAGTACCCCTCTTGTAGCCATGTTGACAAAGGTACTTTGATAGTGTCACATACCACATCCTTGGAGCTTGATGTAGCCCATAAGGAGCTTTATCAAGCTTGCAGACATGATCTAGATGATCAGGATCTACAAAGGCAGGTGGTTGTTTGACATAAACTTCCTCGTCAATCACCCCATATAAGAAGGCACACATGGCATCAAGTTGGTAGACCTTGAAATCCTTGGATGCAACAAAAGCAAGGAATATCCTAACAACTTCAAGTCTTGCTACAGGAACAAAATCATCTGTATAGTCAATCCCTTCTTCTTGTGTGAACCCTTGAACAACTGGTCTTACCTTATTCTTGATGACAAGTCCTATATCATTTTTCTTATTCCCAAAAACCCACTTCGTACCTATTATGGCCTTTCCTTGAGGAAGAGGACATAGATTCCAAACCTTTTGCCTTTTGAATAAAAAAAGCTCCTCCTGTATTGCTTCAACCCAACTTCTATCCTTTAGAGCTTCATCAATCATCTTAGGCTCAATTTAGGGCATGAAATAAGAGTGAAGACATATATTTTTGTCATGGGTTTGTCCTCTTGTTCTCACCCCTGTCTCAACATCTCAATGATATTTGTGATGGGATGTGACGTGTGGATTCTCAGTTGAGTAACCATAACAAGTTGGTTGGAGAGATCTAAATTGGTGAAATTCAGATCTGGTGATTGAGTATCATCCACCACATCAGCACACGTATCAAGAATAACTTGATCCAATGAGTGTGTGACATCATTGATGTCGTCTTCTATGGAGGGATGAAAAAGTTATAATAGAGGGATAAAAAAGTTGTTGGACCTTAATCATTTTATTTGTCATGATATCATATGTCATTACGAATACTTGTCATGATATCATTATTTATCAATAACATGGCCTTCACTATCAAAATCATCATTCTAGTCCTTTACCACCGTCTCTTCAATAGTTGACTCTTGTCTGGGTGGACTTCCTTCAAATTTAGGTTCATCATGAAAACTTACAGGTAGCTCATATCCACCAACTATCACACCCTCTTCTACATCAATTATTTCCTATTGAATGGCTTGTTCTAGAGTTGCTTTGTAATATTCCTCAAAGAATTTAGCAACTGTAGCAAGCGTCCTTGCATCATCTCTTTCTTTTTTTTGAATTACATTCTTTTTCTTTAACTATAGGTATCTTTCTCTTTTTCTTTATAGGTAAGTACTTTTTTTCTATAATTTGTTTGAATCCCAATGGTAGTAGATGATATTTATGCTTCAGAAGTGCCAGCTTGACTTTCAAAATATAATTTTCCTGTTCCTTCTGTTTGAACTCCTTATCCATCTTTAAGATTAATTATTTTTAATCCCCTACCATCACATTAGCATAACTATTTGAAGTAAAAATTCTCTCCCTAATATGTTCGGGCTTGGAATTACAACACGTAGGTCTTGAAGATTGGAATCTCAGATTATACCTGTAATGATCAATAGTGAAATCACTTTATGAGCAAACATCCATTATTCAATCTTTGTGCTAATGTTAACATCTTCATCATATTCTTCAGTTGACGGACCAGGATAAGGAATCAAGGCCAGATTCAGTTCCTTGGTAGTTTTCTCTAAAGTGCTTGGGCTCGGTTTGACTTTAAATTTCTTGTCTTTTTGGAGATCTTTTAGGCTCATCATCATCATCATCATCAGCAGCATTATCATTATTGAATAGGTCATCAAACTCATTAGTTTCCTTTTCTTTTCCATCATCATTTTTCCATCATCATCTTTCTCTGACTTTCTTCATTTTCTTCTTCAATCTTTCCATTCAGTGACCAAACTTCTCAAATTCATCAACTATTTCATTTAGATCTCTATGAGTCTTTCTTGATCATCAAACACAAGTTTCTGAATACTTGTTGATTCTATATGCCTACTTATTTCTTCTCTTAAGTTTTCCATCTTTACTTCAATCTCTTTAATCTTTTCATCTTGATTTTGTATCTTAACTGATTTTCAGGTATTTTTTTCCTTTCAATTATCTTTTCCATTCTTTTTTACCTTCACTTGTAATTCAAAAAATAGTTCATCTTTATATGATTGGGCAGCAGAGTTAACAATTTCAGGTACTACTGATGCTTCTGAATCTTTTGATGGCACATATCCAGATGTTTATTGTCTCACTAGAATATCTTCTTGAATCAGAATCGCCTCATCATTAGATGATGATTTGGTGTCTTCTAAAGAACAAGTAGATTCACCAGAACTTGATTGCTGAGGAGTAAAGAGAAATAGAGACATGTGAATAGAATGAACAAGAGATGCTTCAGGTGAGGGGATTCTATGTGAAGATCACAATCTTCAATAACCTATGGTGACATTAAATTCTCAACCTCTTTTTCAATATGAGCTTCTTTTACAATAATAGGTATATTGAGATCAATAACTTTCTGAATCTTTATAGCTTCTTTCAATACTTCAGCTTCTGTACCACTATAGTATTTCGTTGGACGTATCTTCTTAATGTAACTATAATACTTGGCATCATAATAAGATAGTTTCATGGTAGGTCAAACTCCAATTAACTCAAGAAAAGACTCATTGATCAAACGCTAATTGAATTTTAGGTACATTAGAATGTTTTGTCTTCTATCCTCTCTGATGCTAGACAACATGCCATTGAATACATAAGAATGCATATGGAACTATCTTTTAGGGGTTCAACCTAGAGGCTCGGGAAATCAAATCAAGATGAAGATGAATTTCAGAAGCCAAGTTACCGCGCGACATCTAGGTTCTCGCGCGACAACACTTGTCGCGCGAGAACATAGGACTCACGCGAGAACTCTTTTGTAGTATAAATAGAGTTTAGTGTTATGTATTTGGTGAAGCTTTTTCATTTCCTGAATTTGTACTCAAAAGTTGTAATCACTGAATTCAGAGAGCAATAGAAAGAAGAAGTTATTTACTTTGTGTTTCAATCCTCCTATACTTCTACTCCTTGTCCATATTTGTTTACATTCTGCATTCACAAATATGAGATTGATCTGATTATTATAGATCCTTACAATTGGTATCAGAACAAGGTTTGCTCTAGATCGATTGATTGAAACTTGAAGAGGAGTTTTTGAAGAGTTCAAGAGTTTGTTTTCATCATAAATTGGAGTATTTCATCTTGATTCCTGTCACAGTTGATCTTTTGAACATTATGGAGCTATTACACATGATTTTCATCATTGTGCTTATTCTTGGAACTTAAAAGTTGATTATTTGAATCAATTAGAGACCATTGGGATCATATTTGAACCTAAACAACTAATTGAACACTTGGTTAATCTAATTTCAATCAATTAGATGAAAAATTAGAGGTCAAATTGTCAAAATCATAGAGAAAACATCCAAGCAAAAACTTACTGTTATTCTAAAAAAACAAGGATTTCGTGCGAAAACTGAAATCTATTACAAAAGTTTTTGCAAAAGGTACCTTCTCGTGCAAGAACTTGTACTTCTCGCAATATTCGGTTCCTAAACTTACTGCACGAAAACTTAAAGAAATTTCGCATGAGAACTTAAGGAATTCGCGTGATAACTTTAAGTGTCAAGTTTCTCTGATGTTTTAATTTTTGACTGAGGAAGATGGCCAATCTGAAGCGCATTACGGATACACTGAATCTCGATAATGAGATTGGCATAAGCACCAAGCCACCAAGACTGCTCAGCGAAGAAGACTATACTGACTGGGCGTTTAGGTTTGAGAAACATGTCATTTATACTGAACCCCAGATGATACGATCTATCAAATAAGGTCCATATATTCTGGTATACAAAAATGTCAAGGGTGAATTGGTTCCCAAACCTGAACATCTATGGGATGAAGAGGATATGAAAAAGAAAGAGCTTGATGACAAAGCCTATGCTGCTATCACTATTGCGTTGACCACTGAGATAGCACAAAAGTTTAAAGATTACACCAAGGCTAAAGACTTATGGGATTCCATGGAAGAACAAATAATAGGGAATAAAGACATGAGAGAAATTCAAAAAGATATGTTAAATCAAGAGTTTAGCATGTTCAATCATGTACTGGGAAAGACCTTGGAAGCACAAATGTCTAGATATGTGAAACTCATAACGAAGATGAAGAGTACTAGGATCATTTTGGAAAATATTACTGTGAACAAGAAGTTGTTGAACTCACTTTCATATAGTTGGAATTACAACTGCACTATGATTAAAAGAACCAAGGATCTATTCACCTTATCTCTCACTGATCTGATTTCTACCATTAAGTCCTATGACATGGATGACAAACAAAGGGATGCAAATTACATCAACGCAATGGGAGCTAAGGCATCTGCTTTATATGCCAAAATGGCAAATAATTCAAATTACTATGTCATTTACTCCTAGTTGTCTCAGCAAGAGCAACAAGCAGCAGCTAGTCATTCATCTGTCAAAGAATAAACATTACCCCAAGCTTAATCATTTATATCTTCTCAAGCTCAAAGTCCGTTATCTCCATCTATACAACAACCTTTTGTTGTTAACTCACAGCCTAGCAAACATACAATTCATATTGAAGTAGAGCATATTGCTTTATTTACATCATTCATGAACACTTATGAAGCTTTCTCTGCGAGGATACTGAATACACCTAACATCATGGTTGATGATCTGCAACAAGTAAACCCTGATGATGTTGAAGAAAATGACATCAAATATCAGATGGTCATGGTGGTGTATCGTGCTAAAAACTTTTCATATAGAACTAGGAGGAAAGTGTTTGGATTGAACAATACTAGCAAGATAGGGTTTGACAAGTCAAGTTCGAGATGCTATAACTGTGACAAACCCTGGTCATTTTGCTAGAGAATGCAGTAAAGGAAGAACTGCTCAATCTGATACTAACAAGAAGATGGTGACTGTTGAAGTAGAGACAAAATCTGATCAAGCTGGCATGTCAAAGAACAACGCCTTGGTATCACAGACTAATGAAGCAAATGATTGGTTTGATTAATTAGAGATTTTTAATATCAAGCTTTCCACAGCTTTGTTGCCTGAGATCAAAATAATAAAGGAGAATGATAATGAAAATCTACTTGCTGAGTTTATGTCAACTGATCTGTTGAATGGTGTTTTTGGTAAAGAAGAATGTGTTAAGGATGAGATTGTGAAGGAACTTGAAAAGGAAAAGATGGAAGAAGTGATTGGTGAAGGTGAA
>BJCN01144729.1:0-12346 GCA_018326445.1 Flaveria brownii
CTTAGTTCAGCTCCAAAACTTCAAGTTTTCGCTTTTTAGCCGAGGTGCAATGTTATGATTATGTATGTTTTAAGGAGAATTTTAACAATCTAATTGTGGTGTTCAACGGTTATATGGTTATGAAGCTTTTTTAAGCTTATATGTTAATCGAACCAAACCGAATTTGTTATAATTTTTTAGATGTATAGTAATAAAAATGGTAATTTGCTACACAAGGGTTTAGCCTTTTCTAATTAAACCTTTTAATTCCATCTCCTAAAAAATTAGTAGTATTTTCAATTAATTAATTAATAACACGAGAAAGTCAACGGAAATGACAAACCCTAGCACTATCCATGAACACGAAATGGATAATCATGATTCATGTCACATTTAGCCACATAATTAGTTGGCATCCAACGTATTTCAAAGTGGTATTAAACAAAGGATCAACTTATCATGCGTGAAACCAGTTCTTTAAGGCTTAAATATTATTTGTATTTCTAGTTGTAATTATTATTATTATTGTTACGTTCGTTTAATGTTATTATAATTTCAAAAGTGAATTAAATCTATATTATATATAAAGCATATGAGATGGGTATTTTAAGATACTAAAAAATTAAGAACACTTACTATATTCAATGCATAAAATACAACCAATTTTAAGGGTAAAATAGTATTTATAGCATTATTTACACATTACCCCTTATAATTAGTTACACAATAACCTTACACTTACTAATATTTGCATAAAATTTTATATTATCTATCCATACACCAAAAAGCTTAATATGTTTTAAAATTTCAGCTCTATTTTTTAATCTATCACATTAAAAAACGTTTTAAGACTACAACTTAACCTGTTTTTATTTTTAAATATTTTGGTGTAAACTTTTTGCTGTAACGATCTGTATTTTATGAGGTACAATAAGTTAATGTGTATATACAAGTCGTCATGCAAAACTCATTTATCTGTTGTTTTAAATTTTAACTTAGAAAAAAACATAATAAACTTTTGTAAAACTACTACAAGAATAATAAAATATTAAATGCACGTATCAAATGTAAAATGTCGTCCCGCTGCATTGCGCGGGCACCCTTCTATTGTTATCTAGTAGATATGCCTCTCTTTAATTACCCTTATTTGAGATTCACGAAGCTGAAATGTTGATATTAGAAGATTTTTTTAAAAATTCATATTCTAGTGGTAAACGATATATTTCTGAACCAATAACACTTATGCAAAACGAAAGAGATAAAATGTTTCTTTCACCCCGTGATGATAAAAAGAAAATTATGTGAAACAGGTCTGGTGGGCTGTTAACATATTATTTTTTATAATATAGGCATGTGACATCGTTTTTCACATGTAAATTAGTCAGGTTGATTACGAGACATTTTGGTTGGGATTTTATTTTGGAAAATGAATTATAAGGTTTTGTGATTTGCTTGTTTCATCTTTGAATTTAATTTTAGGTGTTTCAACTTTGAATTTAGATGTATAAATTTGAACTTTGAACACAATTTGAGTGTTTTAACTTTAGGTTCATCGTGAATACCAAGATAAGCATTGGTTGCTAAATGCACTTGAACATCTTGAAAACCCACCTATTTGAACTTTCTCATTTTTCTCTAAAAAAGTTCTAATAAATAGGTGTGCAAACGAGCCGAGCTGCTCGCGAGCTACTGAAGATTGGATCGATAAAAATTCCGAAACGAGCCGAGCTTTATCGAGCCCGAGCCGAGCCAAGCCCTAGCTTGAAGAAAAACTCATATAATTATCGAGCCCGAGCCGAGCCGAGCCCTAGCTTGAAAAAAAATCTCATATAAATATCGAGCCCGAGCCCGAGATTCACGTATCGAGCTCGAGCCGGCTCGCGAGCCTATATGCGCTTTTTATTTATATATTTTTATTTAATTTATTAAATATATTATATAAAAATATATATTTTATATAAAGTTATGATAAAACACAATTAGATAATATGTATAATATTATATATAAAATATAGTCATAAATATATATCAAACTTAAAAAATAAAATACTGAAAACAATATATATAAATAAATAAACGAGCCGAGCCCGAATAGAACTCGAGCTTGTAAAAATATTTGTCGAGCCGAGCTCGAGTTTTAAAAATAAAGCTCGAACTGAAAACAATATATATAAATAAATAAACGAGCCGAGCCCGAATAGAACTCGAGCTTGTAAAAATATTTGTCGAGCCGAGCTCGAGTTTTAAAAATAAAGCTCGAACTGAAAACAATATATATAAATAAATAAACGAGCCGAGCCCGAATAGAACTCGAGCTTGTAAAAATATTTGTCGAGCCGAGCTCGAGTTTTAAAAATAAAGCTCGAACTGAAAACAATATATATAAATAAATAAACGAGCCGAGCCCGAATAGAACTCGAGCTTGTAAAAATATTTGTCGAGCCGAGCTCGAGTTTTAAAAATAAAGCTCGAAACGAGCCGAGCTCGAGCTCTCCTAAGTCATCATGAGCCGAGCTCAAGTCCACACAAGCTCGGGTCGGCTCGGCTCGTTTGCACCCCTACTAATAATCTTCTATTATCTTGCTCTTAACTCAATATATTTTTTCAATTCTTACAAATTTATACAAATTTATTTACAAATGGTTCATACAAATTTATTCAATTCTTAGTCTCAATTACAAAAGCCACGGATCTTGCCACAAAGGCAAATACCTAATAACTTGAGGATAAGAACGTTTACGTAGAGTTGCATGAAGTATTGGCCCTAGCTACTTTGGCATGTGCCATGTTAAAAGATGCAAAAACAAAAATCTCATCCTTCTCAAAACTATCAGGTCTGATTAGACTTTAGAGGTGTACAAATTGATTTTGTTTTCGGTTTCAGTTTGGATCTATGTAAGTTACAACTGGTTCGTGCGAGGGAGTCGGTTTTGGGAGTTGGAAGTAACTGGTTTTCTAAATACTTATTAGTTTAGAAACTCGTGTCATACATGAATTACAGTTAGTAAGTAATATTTTAAAATTAAAAATAATAGATAAGATAAAATTAAAATTATGTATAGTTAATTTCCTTGAATAATATAACGATAAAAACATTTAACTCCTGTATTTAAAAGTTTTTGTTTTAAAGGAAATTGTTTTTAAACATACCATTAAAAACATGGTATTTAAACATTTTTTTAAAACTTCTTCGTATTAAAACATTCATATTTCAAGAATTTTTTTTAAAAAAAGTAATGTTTTTAATTAAAAAACACGTTTTTGCTTTATTAAGTTAGCGATAAGTGAAAATTTTAATGTGCGAAGATAACATATATGATAAAATTATTTTGTTTTATTAGAGAAGACAAGACATTTACAATTGTAATTTTAATTCATAAAAAACAACTTTAATAACAACTTTTAAACTATAAATATTAGTAAATAATATTAATTCTAACAAAAAGGTTTAAGAACATTTAAAAAGGAGCTCATATGGACCTAGAGGTGCACAGACAAACCGGTTCCCCGACCCGAACCGGTAACCCAAACCGGAACCGAACTGGTTTCAACCCGGTGGTAGGCCAAACCGGTTTCAACCCGAAAAAAACCGACGGGTTGGAATCGGTTTGTATATTTCTAGCCCAAACCAGTTTGGGACCGGTTTTTACCAAAACCGGTTTATGAACCGGTCCAAAAAACTGTTATGTATCTTTTGTATGCTTTAAATATATTATTTATTGAACTAAAAAATAAAAAAATATCGGTTTTTGGAACCGGTTTTGTGACCCGAACCGGTTAGGAACCGAGCCGAACCGATTCCAATCGTGTTGGGTTTTATTGGTTCAAAACCGGTTCCAGACCCGACCCGGTTCTTGATCAAAACCGGTCCCAGAAACTTTGACCAGAAACCGGTCCGGTTCGAACCCGAACCGTGGTTTGTGCACCACTATATGGGCCTAAGCACCTGCTGTTCCCTTAAAAGGACCAAGCCTAAATATGCTGTTAAATTTGCATATGATCTTGGTCATTTTCAAGATTTGGGCCCTAGAACCAAATCATATTTTAAAACTTCACCAGCTCACTGGGCTTAGGATAGGGCCCAATAAGGTATTCTCAGGCCAGACTTAACTACTTAAGGCCGTTGGTCTATAATCCAGGCCCATTGGGTTTCTCTTTATATTTTCTTACGAAGTAGCATGTTCAAGAACTAAAGAAAGAAGATATTTTAAGTCCCTTATATCGCATACCATGATCTCAATGAAATGGGCCGGATTTGAGACATGTTTTTATAGGGCCGGCCCAGATTATAAAATTTATCCCCAAACTCCGTCTCATCTTCTATGGGTCTTTGATTACTCAATAACTGTTAGGTTTACATATATAATAAAGTTAATTTCAATTTTGTTTCTTAAGATTCGACAAAACTAACAAGGTTTCTTCAAAAGATTAAAAACACAACTTATCTTCAAAAAGTTTCATAAGTTGTTTCAATTTCAATCCAAAGTTTCATTATATTGGATCAAGATGAAACAACGACTGAAATTGAAACAATTTAGAAACTTTTGGAGGTAAATTGATATTTTTAATCTTTTGAAGAAAAATAGTTATTTTTGTCAAACCTCGGTAAGCAAAATTGAACTTAGCTTTATATAATATCATAAAAGTTCAAGTGTATAGAATTAACGGTTTGGTATCAGGTTTACATATATAATATCATTAACGGTTTAGTAAAATGATGAGTAGTATTCTAAAATTTTATTGTACATTGATGATATTTGGTTCGGTGCGGTTAATTCGGTTAATATGTATGTCAAAATCGAAACCGAACCGCAATGTGCGCTTAATTGGTTATTTCTTAACCGAACAATCTATTAATTGTTCGGTTGGTTAATTTGGTCCGGTAAATGCGGTTAATCCGGTTATGGTTCGGTTAAGTCAGCTAGTCGGCTACGTGCTCACCCCTATTAAAACCCAAACTTATGTTTTTTAAATTTTACGAATATTATATATTATATAAAATGTGTCATAATTTTTCAATAACATATTACTTGCACCTCTCCTTTACAATTCAGGTGTTTGTTGGGATATTTTTTTTATTTATTAGCTAAGATAAAGCTAGTGATCTTTAGTCCAAATAGTTGAGCTGAATTACTTAAAAACTTCATTAATAGTAGTAAGAGATTTTGGATTCAAATCTTACATATGACAAAAAAAAAGATGATTTTATATTAATTCAAAAGGTTTTCTCTCACGTATGATGAAATTTCCCCCCTGAGTGTGTTCTCCGGTTTTATACACGAGTAAGGAAGATGATCGGATGGACAGTTGACCCGTCAGTGATCCAACTATCCATTCAAAAGAAAGTAACTAAAATAACGTTAAATCAACCCACTTTAATCCTAATAAACCAAACCTGTTTTTAATAACGAAATTAATTGTAAAGTTCCTATCTGAAACCGGCGATTACAAAAATCTAAAACCTATGTGTTAGTTATAGTTCTGATTTTTATTAATAATGGAAACGAACCAAATAATTTTTTGTTGTTAGTTATGAGATGAAAATATTATGCTTGTAGGACTTCAGATACTCAAATTTGGTCCGCTACTTTTTACAACAACTCGCGACCATGCTGAAGTCAGCCAAGACTTTTTTACTATATTTTTAAACTAAAACTTTTTCTTCTAATAAAAAAATTAACTTTATACTTGCTAAGTATTTAAACTTAAATCACTTTTATAAAAAATTATAACTAATATCATTACGCTACAAGTCCACTTGATCATGAAAATATCCCTTGAATAATATGCCTCTTTTTGTTTGTTAACAAAAACACTATATTTTTTGGACTCTCTCTATTACTTATAACCATATTTAAAACTAAGTTGTCTTTAAAATATTTTTTGCTTTTGTCATTTGGCTATCAACCAAATGTTATTAAAAAAGTAGAAATTAAGATGGGAAGTGGGAACAAATATGAGATTGATACTCTGTGTGTATTAAGTGATCGACTCGTTTATATTTATTTAATAATAATAATAATTCAACGGTATCTATTTGTCAACGTTATTTGGTCATTTCTACTTTGAAAAATTGGAAATAAGTGTTATCCCTTTCAAGTTTTTCTTTCAATATTAATATGATCATGATTTTGATGGTAGACGAAATCGAGCATGATATGATCATGATCAGGCGTATGTGTGTCTTGTAAGGTTGTAGACCGTTACAGAAAGCGAGGTAGCGACATAATTTGTGAGTGCAACCGGAAAAGGGAACTATAGCTTGAAAGGGAAGTTTTGACGCTAGAGTGCTCGAACACGCATCAAAAGGCTTTGTACGCCGTGTTTATGTCAGTTTGTTGGTTCATAACTTCATATAGTGTTCTTAGAATGATAAGATCTTTAATAACAAATCTCTAGCTAGTCTTATCCAAAATATCAGAGGATATCAATGCGTACTCCTTCTTTTAACTGAAAAATAAGGCTAAAATTTCGTGCTTAATATGAGTTAAATCGTGTAATTTTGGTGTTGTAAGCTTCCTTTGTTAATTGAATTGTGTCTTTCGTAGGCTTCTAGCTACTTGGTGGAATCTATTATTTTAGTTTTCATAGTCGTTCAAAACAAAGTATATAATCATGAAAAAAGGCAACTTTATTAGTGCATACATTATCAAACATTAAAAAGTACACAATATATTTTTTATGACACTATAAAGTATAACAGGTCGTTTGATTCGTAGAGTGTTTGTAAAAGAATTGGAATTGAAATTAGATTTGTAATTGAAATGGAATTTTGTTAAAACTGAAAAGATATTTGGTTGGTAAATTTTGAGTGAAATTTAAAAGTTAATCTCCAATATTCCATTGGATTGTTAAACATTTTATAGGTACGTAGAATGAAAGTAAATTCCAATTAATGTAGGAAAATTTTCTAATTTCAATTCTAATTCTAGATAATTATGTGAACGAAATTAGACCTAAGTGTTATCTCTTTTGCCTCTTCACAAAACAGTTGGGTTGTAGTTGCTACATAAAGGTGTACAAACCGGTTTTGTTCCCCAAGCAAGTTTGGTTTTTGAATCGAACCGATCATTTTGTTATAAGATCAAACTAGTTTTTTTTCAAACCGGTTTTTCTAACTAAATACTCAAACCTCTCAAACCGGTTTAGGCCGGTTTTGAAACTGGTTTTCTTAGAGAAACCATTTTATTATTGTTTAAACGGTTTTTTCCCTTTGAATCGGTTTTTAAACCGATTTTGAGCGCCTGCCTACCAAACCAGTATACAAATCGATAGTTCGAATCGGATTGAAAACCGATTTGGCTAAAACTGATATTTTTAAACCGGATCGGTTTTTTCACTGGCTTTTTTTCGAACCAGTTTTTTTGTAAACCTCTATTGCTGCATCATGATTATGATGTGGCTTGTTTTACGTAACATTAATAAGAACTTATTTCAAAAGATCAACGACTAGCCTAACAGATAAGGACCGATTAAATCTATAAAACGTTATATTTTTTACACGTTTATGTCTCATACCTTATAATATTTTTATAGTTCTTTAACACTTCTCAACTCATTTATTTTATGGATTAAAAAAGAATACATGTTATAATGATTACCTACTAGAAGAATAAAATTGCGTGAGGTTTGATTGGAGGAGGCCAATCAGTGAGTTTTGACTTTTGAAAAATCATGTCACTTGAAGTCTAATTGAGACAGGACACTTTAATATCAGTACATCACATGAATTTGCACATGCATTATAATTAGATAAATAACGTAAACATTTTAGCAAGTGTGTTGTGATTATTAACTTTAATATAATTCAATGTTATATTATGAACAAGACTTTTTTTTTGTTTGCTTTTGTTCGTGTATCATAATAAATGTCGACCTAACGACGTGTAATTATACATGACCACAATTTAAGTATGTATCATCGTCAAAACAACGTTTTTTTTCGGTGACAAAGCTCTATAATACGTTACCACTACTTCATATTTGTTTTAATTAATATATATATTTTTTTGTTACTATTTGGATGAAATTTTTTGTTTAAATTACAAAGTTTACAAGTAAAATAATATATTTTAGCTAATATAATGATTTCTGCTAAAGTTAAACAATAAAGATGGTTGATCATCTATTATTTTCTAGTCGTGTTTTTATACCACCAACGATAAAATGAAGATAATTTGGACGAAGGATTACTACATTGACTCTCTGTCTATTGTTCGTGTGGAGGTGGTGGTTAACATAGTTTCTGATGGTTGTTAGTGCAACATACTATTACATAAGATTTTCATCATCGATCTTGTCATAAGCTAGCTTAGTTATTACATCTTGAGCACCATCATATTAATCTTTAAGCGATGAACTATTAATAATATCTTTCAATAAGGCACCATGTTGTGCACGTTATTCATTATCAAACATCTTCGTCTTATGCTAGTTAAAACCGTTGCATTTTCTTCCACCACATCTTCTTACTAAAACTGAGACTGAAACTCATATGCATAACTAACAAGCAATTGACATAAGCTAAAGAAAAAAAATATGAGTATATATCAGAAATGGAATTCCTTATTTTCAAATGAATTACATATTTTTTGAGATGTAAATGCCGAGATACGATTAATGTATATTTGTAAACAGGCTATGAATATAATTACATAAGTTTTCGATAACGAATTCTTACGTTTAATAACATTATTTCTATGGGATTTTGTATATGGGGGGGTACAAAACATTTAACTCGATCCCTTATATCGGACAATGATGAGAAAGATTGGTC
The DNA here is from genome assembly GCA_018326445.1 of Flaveria brownii. Classification (NCBI taxonomy): domain Eukaryota; kingdom Viridiplantae; phylum Streptophyta; class Magnoliopsida; order Asterales; family Asteraceae; genus Flaveria; species Flaveria brownii. The sequence continues at coordinate 8,756 of BJCN01144729.1, forward strand.
TAAAAAAAGTTAGCTTTTAAGGCATGCGTGCTTGTGCATTTATGTTGAGAAAAAGACCCCATAAATCCATCATGGTCAATTTATTCACCCACACCTATTTTTTTTTCTTTTCTTTTTTAATATATATTCACATCATATATTCCTTATGTTACTTTTTTATTAAGAAAAGGCCAAGAACATCCCAATAAATTAAATTTCTGATCGAAAAGTTTAATTTACATATAAACTTCTTATGTTTGAAAAGTTCAAAATTTGAAAAGTTTGTTGCTGTACTTTCAATCATTTATCATTCGTATTAATTAATACGTAGGTAATTATTTTATGGTCTTAATATTATGGCACGCGCCTTATAAATCGACAACTTCTATACGTCTCGTATAGCATATACGATGCGTATATAGTTAATGACACTGAAAAGGAGAAAAATATCATGAAGGAGGGGGCTGTCAGAAGGTCATACGTCCCGTAAAAACCGTATTTACCAAGGTGATTTATTATTATTATTATTATTGTTGTTGTTATTATTATTGTTATTATTGTTATTATCATTATTGTTATCATTATCATTATCATTATTATTATTAATATTATTATTATTATTACTATTATTATTATTACTATTATTATTATTATATTATTATTACTATTATTACTATTATTACTATTAATTATTATTATTATTATTATTATTATTTTATTATTGTTATTATTATTATTATTATTATTATTATTATTATTATAAACACTATTTCTAAGATATTCAATTTTCCTCACTATTTTTAATTATTAATAAATTTTATATAAGACCTATTTTTTATAATTATTACACTAAAAAGATGAGCGTTTTTTATCTATAAGATTATATAAAAAAATTAAAAGAATTTATATATTTCAACTCATATGATTTTTATTTATCATAGTATCATTAATGCGGTTCAATATGTCTTTGTTAATAGTTATATTTTTCTAAATATTATTGTGTTTATTAAAATGATAAAATTTTAAAAAACATAATTATGAAATAATATTATTGCGTGCTTTTTAGTATGTAAAACACATAATAACTTGGTATATTTGACACAATAACCCCTCTCCACCCAAAGAAAAAAAAAGCAATAGAATGTCAAATTTTACGCCACAATTATTTTTAGTATTTTAAGATTAAATACTATTTTTATTATAGCATTACCCTTGTTGTTGTGGTTGTATAAAAAAATATTTTCATAAAACAATTATGTGTTAGAAAGGAAAAAATCAAAGCTTCTTTCATTTCATGTATTTTAAAATAAAATTTAATTTTCTAATATATTTTGCATCTAACTTATCCCAATATGACATTGACAATTCGACATTTTAAGATCTCGTTGTCAATTGCTTGATTTTTTGTTGTCACGATTTATTGTTTACTATAAGAAAATGATAGATTTTTTTGGTGGCACCATTTATTATTGAAAGACAATAAAATAAGAAAGTGAAAGAAACGTAACCATCTATTTTGAAAAAACGTAGTTTACATATTAATAAACAATAACACACTTTTTTGACGGTATAAAAATAAATTTTAGTGGTGTGGAAAATTCTTTTAGGAGCATTTGTAATCAATAAGGAAAGAAAGTCTATAGAAGGTGGAAAAAAAAACGACCTCCGTTATAAATCAAGAATGTTGTCTGGTTCTGAGATTAAAATTTGCCCCATGGATGATTAAGAACACGAAAGGGGGAGATTGTGAGGAGAAGAGTAGGATGGGGAGGCGTCATGAAGATCCATGGGAGTGCTTGATGAGTACCGACGTGGATGTTTCTGGGAGGAGAGGCGTTGGGGGTGCTCTTGGGGTCAATCATTTATAATTTTACAAAGTCTAAGTAGACTATGACGTGATTACTTTCTATGTTATTTCATTTAAAATACCAATTAACAGACCGGCCCCACATCAATAACTAAGAATGTTGAGGGGATAATCAAATGTTAAATCAATGTGGAGAAAATACGTTGCTTACTAATCAAGAATACATGTTTTCTTATAGTCACTTGTTTTGCTTTATTTTTGAAAAAAACTAACAAAGGGCAACCGAACTAGACATATAGTGATTGAGGATTTAAGTTGCACGATAGACAAAACATAGTCTTTCTAGTAGGGTTAGACGAGTGCATGAGTTAGCCGTTCTGAAAAAGAAAACGAAGACAATTCAAGCTGTCTCACATTTTATAAGATAAGTAGATGAATTCAGGTGTAAAGTCAAGGAATTTGTTTTGCGGTTTTTAAAAAAACTCAAGTTCTCTCATTATTATCGATTTCCGAATTTTATATAACATAAACAAGATTTCAAAAAATTTTTAAGTAGCGCATGAAAAGATTAGTCAATAAGAGAATTGCATAATTTTATATTAGATATGGTTCATTTTAAGATAAAGTTTAATACTTTATATGGAGATGTTGATTAAACTAAACTTATTGTAACAGTGTATTAGAAATTTAAATTTATATAAACATAACATAGTCAAGGTACAACATGAATTATTATTTAAATAAGTAAAAAAAAAAGATTTAAGAAAGGTTAAGTCAAAATGAAACTAGTAATTAAACCAACGTATATAAAAAATCATTTTATTTTAGACGTGTAACCTATAATGAATAGAAATTAGCTTGTATATATGAGGCTATAATTACATAAAAGTCGTTTAAGTTAAAGTGGTGAAATTACCCTTAAGGTCAAATGTTTAAGTCTTGTTTATAATGAGTTATTATAGATTAGTTGTGGTGTAGAATTATTAGCATGTCAAATACGAGTGTGAGTTGTTTTTTAAAATTAGTTAAATGAAATATAAACTTTTATGGTAAAAAAATGATGGTCTCGCTTTGACCAACATTTGTAGTTATTAAATTAATTACTTAAGAAGCGGGTATACACATTTCATCGCTCCCAAACAAAATCTAAGATAGATTCTTGTTTTACTATTTTATATTAACAATATGTTATAAATTCTTATCACTTTTAATTTTTATTATAATTTATTCAGCAGGAGAAGTCTTACAGTTATGTCTTTATTTTTCATGTTCAAATTAAGATTTGAAATACACTTTGTTGCATGGAAGCTAGGGCAATAGTGTGATTGAATGTTGATTCCGTGATTGTTTGAATGTTTGTTGATTGAATCGATGGGTTCGACCTCAAAATTTTGGTTTATAGATAAAAATATGGAGATAGGTTCGAAATGCGTTTTAGTGGGTTTCGGATTATTGAAGATGAAGGACGGAGAAGGGATATTAAGTTCGTGGTCGTCTGCTTGTCGAGGTGGCCAAACATTCGGCTAATGACGGGAGATCTGGATGGTGATCGGAAAAGACGAGGCAGACAGGGGAGCCCATTGTTCAGGGTCAAAGGTGTCACACCCTCAAAATCCACGTGCGGAGTTTTACCGCGAGGCGTGTGAACAAACCAGGATCACAGTCAATAGTTACTCGGAACGACTCTATATGTTACATTTTTCATTACAAATCATAGTTCAAATATTACAATACAGGCGGAAGCATTAAACAAAGTAAACAACTCAATATATATATATATATATATATATATATATATATATATA
>BJCN01144734.1:0-10097 GCA_018326445.1 Flaveria brownii
ATTTATTGTATGTTGTATGCTATTGTGTGGTAGGATTTCTGGTATACGGTATGCTATGTGTCTTGTTTTCAGTATGGCCTTTGCTATCGAGCCGGGGGTCTCTTTGGAAGCGGTCTCTCTACCTAACAAGATAGAGGAAAGACTCGCCTACACCTACCCTCCCCAGACCCCGCTCTTGAGTGGGATATACTGGGTTTGTTTGTTTGTTTGTTTGTTTATGTTTTTGTGTACTTATACATTAAATTCTTTAGGTGTTTTATTTTAAAATTTTAAACTATAGAAATTGAAATAAAATTTCATAAATAAAATATATTAGTTTGATGCTCATTTGTATTTTTTTTTGTAAAAAAAGGGATTTTAAAGTATTAAAATGTGAAAAAAGTTTAATTTTTTCTCGTGTCATGTTCTGGTTCACACATTTGACATGAATTTGGGGATTGGGTCGTGTTTGAGTTAATATAAAATTTCCGAGTTCATGTCAGGTTGAACCATAAACACGACCTATTTAGCACCCTTATTACAAGTTTTTTCAAACTTTAGGCGTTATGCTCACATAAAATAAACCTTGAAATGGTTTTTATAGTGAGGTGACTGTAGTAAGAATCATCAGCTCATGATCCAAATACATGATGTTTCTTGTTGATTAGTTCTGCATATTGTTCAACGATTACACCGTTTCGATTGTTAATTTGGGTTCTTATTGCTTACCGCAGGCGGGGTTTGTGCTCGGTCCATCAGGTTTATCAAGAGCACCATCTATTCATTTCTTCTTCTTTCAGAATTTTGCTGTGGATTTCTATGAAAGTATGGCATTATACTGTAGGATAAGTATAATGTTTCTCTTAGGTCTTGAAATGGACATCTCTTATTTGATGAGAAACTTACGTCCAGTGATCATTATCGCCTGTGGTGGTTGTTTAATGTGTACAATATTTGCATCCGCAATTTCTTTATTTGTGTATGAAGAAACAGGATCTCGTGGCTCACGGTTCACATTAGCATTAGTCATCACAGTGGTTTTAGCCAACACTGCATCGCCAATTGTGTTCCGTTTGGCTGCTGATTTGAAGTTTGCCACCTCTGATATTGGAAGATTAGCGGTATCTTCTTCTCTAGTTGGTGACATGTATGCTGTGTTTATTCTGGTCATAATATCCGGTGAGAAGAACAAACGAACAGTTAATGGTTGGGCGCTCATGGCTTTTTGTTCACTTTTACTTCTTGTGGGAATTATCATCTGCACCACACATTTAGTTCACTGGCTTAATAAAAGAAATAGAGATGAAAAGAATCTTCAAGCAGTGGAAGTAATGTTACTTTGTTCACTTATTCTTGTTGCTGCAATGACACTAGAAACAATGGGATTTAGCAGCATAATAGCTTGTTTCCTAATGGGGTCCACATTCCCAAGGGGCGGGAAATCAGCTCGAACGTTATTAGCCATTCTCACATATACAGTTCGCAATTTCATTTTCCCGATTTATTTTGGCTACACGGGGTTCAAAGCAGATACAAGTTATCTCAATGAGTTAAAAAGAATTGCAATTGTTCTAATGGTTATTGTCTTGAGTATTGGTGGCAAGATTATTGGAACCCTTGCTGCATGTTGGTATTTAAAGACACCATTAAATGAAGGTGTTCTTCTTGCTTTTTTAATGAACATGAAGGGACATGTAGATCTTTTAACCTTGACTACCGCTATGCAGAATAAAGTAAGTTCTTTATTTTGATGTAGTGGTGTTTTATGGTTGTACATTTGCACTTGTAGTGTGCCTCTATGGCTCTATCAACCTATCATAAAGTGGTTGACTTTAGTTGATGAAGATTGAATTTCTTTGCATAATAAGCTAACAATTACTCTGTAAGAAATATACCACTTCGTGTTGCTAAATAATCAGTTAATACAAACCACAATCGAAGCTGATTATTGAAAGGTAAAAATAAGATTACATATTTACTACTTCGTGAAACCTAATGTGAGCGCATATTTCACAAGATGTTTCTTTTATCTTACAAGAATGTCCCTTTTGGTCCTTTTATCTTTTGGTTCCTGAATAATCTGAATTTTATTTTCCGAAAACAAAATCAAAATTCCCTAACACTTAAAGGCATATGCATAGCCTAAGAAAACCACCCAAATTCGACTTCTTGATTCAATTCGATGGCGGACCACAATAGACAGGTGGTTCTGAAGGACATTAGCGACTCAATTTCGTTCAAGATCCCAATTCTCACGCTGACGACTTACACCTCCTGGGCGCTAAAGATGGAGACGTTCATGGATGCCCAGGGGCTCTGGGATGCCATTGAACCACCCACTCAAGACGAAGTGGATGCCAAGTTAGGCAAGAAGGCCAGAGCCTTCATATTCCAATCTTTGCCGGAGGACGTGCTAATGCAAGTGGCTGCATTCAAGTCTGCGAAAGACATTTGGGATGCTTTGAAGAAGCACTATGTGGGAGAGGACAGAGTTAAACAGGCCCGGATTCAAACTCTAGATCATGAGTTTGAGATGTTGTCCATGGGGGAGACTGAATCCATAGACGAATTTGCAGGAAAGATGGGAGAATTAGTGTAGCGATATAGAGCCCTGGGGACAACAGTTGCCGCATCTAAACAAGTGAGGAAGTTCTTGAAGGCAGCCCCGTATAAGTTCCTCCCTATTGTGGCAGCATAGAGCAATTCTCAGACCTGGAGACTATGACCTTTGAAGAGTTGGTGGGGAGGCTGAAGGCCTATGAAGAAAGGCTGAAGCCAACCTCTCAAGGGAAGAATTCCTCAGGGCAGTTACTCTTGACAAAGAGTGAATGGCAAGAAAGGGCAAGGAGTGAATCCAAGCCTCAAAACCAACGACCCAGTGGATCAGGGGAGAACAGAGGTAAAGGAAAGGGAAGAGGAAGGTATGCACAGGACAGGGGAGGCAAGAACAATGCTGAAGGTGGTGATAAAGGTGCAAATACCACCAAGAAGGACAAGAGAAACATGAGATGTTTCAACTGTGACAAATTGGGCCATTTCTCGAGTGAGTGCAGGGCTCTAAGGAGAGGAGACCAGGAAGCACTTTTGACACAAACTCAAGAAGATCAAGAACCTGCTCTGTTGATGGCAAAACTAGACATGGGCCTACTTGAGGAACAAAGTGTGTTCCCTAAGGATTTGCCACATGAAGGTGACTTATGCACCTGGTATCTTGACAATGGGGCTAGCAACCACATGACTGGCATCAAAACTCATTTCACTGAAATTGATGAGGCCATCACTGGCAAAGTGAAGTTTGGGGATGGGTCAGTGGTTGTAATCAGGGGCAGGGGATCCATATGTTTTAAATGCAGCAATGGTGAACACAGAGTGGTGACTAATGTCTACTACATACCTGCCCTGAGAAGCAACATATTGAGTCTGGGTCAGCTGGATGAAGTGGGATGTAAAGTCTTGATGAAAGATGGCTACCTATGGGTCTATGAGAAGAGTGGAAGGACTCTCATAAAAGTAAAGAAATCTAAAAATAGGCTCTATAAGATAAATCTCACAATCACACCTCCTATGTGCTTGCTTACTTCCATGCATCACATAGCTTGGACATGGCATGCAAGGCTGGGACACTTGAGTTTTGATTCAATAAACAGCATGTCCAAGCATAATATGCTGAGGGGGATGCCCAAGATTAGCCACAAATCACAATTATGTGAGAGTTGCCTGGTTGGAAAACACATAAGTCAGTCTTACCCCAGTGCAAGCAATTTTAGGGCAAAGACACCTCTTGAACTAGTGCATGCTGATCTGTGTGGGCCAATAGACCCTGCCACACCTGCTGGGAATAGATACTTCATGCTCATAGTAGATGACTGTTCAAGATACATGTGGGTGTACTTGCTCAAGTCTAAAGATGAAGCACTAGAAGCATTCAAGACCTTTAAAGCCCAAGTCCAATTAGAAACTTCTTACAAACTCAAAGCCCTTAGAATAGATAGGGGGAGAGTTTACCTCTAGAAGTTTTGAATAGCTGTGTGACCTGGATGGGATCAAGAAATACCTAACAGCTCCCTACTCTCCACAATAGAATAGGGTTGTGGAGAGGAGAAACCAGACAATAATGGGCATGACCAGGTCCATTCTAAAGGCTATGCATATGCCTTTGGACCTCTGGGCTGAAGCAGTAAGACATTCAGCCTTCCTGCTAAACAGGAGTCCAACCAAAACACTAGATAACATGACCCCCTATGAGTGTTTGTATAAAAGAAAGCCAAAGATAAGGCACCTAAGGGTGTTTGGATGTAGAGCTCATGTCAAGATCCCTGGTCATCAGGTAAAGAAGTTAGATGATAGAAGTATCCCTATGGTGCATCTAGGCATAGAACCTGGTTCTAAAGCCTACCGGATGTACAATCCAGTAACTGGGAGGGTAGTGGTGAGCAAAGATGTGAAATTTGAAGAAGGGAGACCATGTGCATGGGACAGTGGTAATCCTGATGAGTCTAGCCAAAGGTATGCAAAATTTGGCATGACTATATATTCACCTGGCCAAGATGGTGTTGCATCAGCAGTGGAAACACCTGACCAGGTGGGTCAGAACCCTGACTTAAGTACAGGGGGTGTATCATCTCCCAGTCAAGCACCCAGTCAAGCTCTTTGAACTCTCATCAGTCCAACCCTAAATCAGCAGATGAAGTGGAGGATTCAGGGGGTGATAGTGGAGGTTATCCTCTGGGAGTTGAACAGATTCCCAGATCAACCTATGATGATACTCCACCTAAAGGTTTTACTAGTCTGAATGATGTGTTCAATAGGACAGATATATTAGAACAAATTCTATTTGAACCTCCTACACTCAATGAATCTGAGTTGCTGATGATAAGAGAGCCATGCAGCTATGATCAGGCTAAGAGCAACCCTGAGTGGAGAAAAGCTATGCAAGATGAGATTGATAGCATAGAGAAAAATGGAACTTGAAACTTAGTTGAGTGTCCAAAAGGAGTGAAACCAATAGGAGTGAAGTGGCTATTCAAACTTAAAAGGAATGCAGAGGGAAAGGTTATCAGGCACAAAGCAAGGTTAGTTGTGAAAGGCTATGTGCAGAAATATGGAGTTGGCCCCTATAGCTAGGTTAGAGACTGTTAGATTAATTCTAGCCTTAGCAGCTACTAACAGGTGGAGGGTTCATCATTTAGATGTCAAGACAGCTTTCTTGAATGGAGATTTGAGAGAGGATGTATATGTGACACAGCCAGAAGGCTTTGTAAAGACTGGCAAGGAGGGGTTAGTGTATAAGCTCATTAAGGCTTTATATGGCCTTAAGCAGGCTCCAAGAGCCTGGAATGAGAAATTACATGATACCTTGTTAGAGTTTGGTTTCAAAAGGTGTCCACAGGAACATGCAGTGTACAAAATCAGTCTGAGGAAGGGTCTGTAATAATAGGAGTGTATGTGGATGATTTAATTATGACTGGTTCTAGTACAATGATGGTTGAGGAGTTTAAAGTAATGATGAAGTCCAAGTTTGAGATGACAGACCTTGGATTGTTGAACTACTACTTAGGCATAGAGGTGAAACAAGAAGAAAATGGTATCTTCTTGAATCAATCTGGTTATGCTAAGAAAATTCTGGAAGAACAGAAAATGTGGGAGTGCAACTCAACCAAAGTCCCTATGGATCCAGGGTTGAAGCTAGGGAAAGATGAGGATCGGGATTCTGTGGATGCTACAATGTATAGAAGAGTCATAGGATGTTTGAGATACTTAACTCAAACTAGACGTGACTTGAGTTACTCTGTGGGTATAGCAAGCAGATTCATGGAGTCCCCAAGAACTACTCATTGGCAAGCAGTCAAGCACATTCTGAGATACTTAAAAGGTACTCTAGATCATGGTATTTGGTATGAATGTGGGAAAATTGATGATCTAGTGGGCTATAGTGACAGTTCTCATGCTCCTACTAAGGCTGATGGTAAGAGCACTACAGGTATGGTGTTCTACTATGGAGGAGGGCTTGTTAGTTGGGTTAGTCAAAAGCAAGAAACTGTTGCTTTATCATCATGTGAGGCAGAGTTTATAGCTGCTACTGCTACTGCTCAACAAGCTGTATGGTTGAGAAGTGTGTTGGAAGTTTTAACAGGAGTTAAGGCAGGTCCAATTTTGATACATGTGGATAATAAGTCAGCTATTCAATTAATGAAGAATCCAGTGTTTCATGGAAGATCTAAACACATAGATGTCAGATACCATTATATAAGGAGTTGTGTTGAAAGGGGTTTGGTAGTAGTGAAACATATTTGTGGAGAGGAGCAAAAGGCTGATATTCTTACAAAGGCACTACCGAGGCTGAAATTTGCTGATATGAAAAGGTTGCTGGGAGTAGGTTCAATAAAAGAATTAAGGGGGTGATTGTTAGTGTTAATTCTTTGTAATGTTTAGTGTTTTTAGAAACTTTGTGCTTAAAGTGTATGGAATGCATAATATAAGGACCAACTGTGTAAATAGTTAGTACTTCTAACTACTATAAATAAGTGGTGTAGGGTGTATTTTGTTTTTAACACTTTTGAATAATACTTGAATGGCCGTTATGTTCAGTTAATATCAATAACTCATTTCATTACAGATGATTAATGCTTGATAGTCAATATTTTGTGCTAATGCAGGTACTGAGCAGTTCAATATTTTACAATTTAATGGTTTCAGCTGTAGTGATTAGTTCCCTAATCTCAGCTTCACTAATCAGTTTTCTAGTGAGAAGAGAGAGTGATACAATTGGGACCAAACACATACCAATGGAATATCACAGTCCTGAAAAAGAGTTAAAATTACTCACGTGCGTGCATAGTCGTCACCCTGTCAATTGTATGGTAAGACTCATTGTATCTCTAAGGGGATCAGACAACGTTCCTATATCTCCATATCTAATGCATTTAATCGGGCTTCCTGAAAAAACTAAAAAAAGTTCATCTTTTTATGAGCAAGAAGAAGAAGAGTTTAGTGATGATGAAGATGACGATGGTAATGATGCAGTGGAAATAAATGAAGCTGTTGATATGTACATTGAAGAAACAAAAATGATGATTCATCAAGTTAAACTAGTAGCTCCTCTTTTAACCATGTATCAAGATGTTTGTGATTTTGCTGGTGATATTCGGGCATCATTTATTGTTCTTCCATTTCATAAACATCAAAGGATAGATGGGAAATTTGAAAATGATAAAGACGGTATTAGGACTACTAATCAAAAAGTGTTGAGAAATGCTCAATGTTCAGTGGCTATTCTTGTTAACCGTGGCCATAATACAGTAGGCACACAAGCTGCTGGTTCTGAATCTTTGCAGCAAATTGCAATTTTGTTTTTCGGTGGGCCAGATGACCGTGAGGCATTAGGATTTTGTAAACGTCTTAGCACACATCATCATTCTAGTCTTACTGTAATTAGGTTTCTACCGACATCAGCAAAAGTTCCTAACCAAGGAATTAATGTTTCTCGAAAGGAGAATGATGTTATAATGAGCATGCAGGATCAGGAAACAGAAGTTGATGAGGCAGATAGTTCTGCCTTAGCAAATTTTTATCACAGGTATGATAAAGTATTATAGTTATCTTTTATTATACTTATGTCAAAATCTCATGCTTATATACAATGTCTCTGATATACTTTCCCAAATGCAACAGATTTTGCATCATGTAAACATATGATATGGTCTTAATCTTAGAGTTGAACTATTTTGTTTGTGAACCTACTTATAGGCTGATAAATTTTAATATAGTTCCCAGATATAACTTGCCTCTTTAGAATTAAGGTGGCAATTTTGATCCATATAATTTCTCTCTGTTATATTTAGTATAACGGGTCAAACGAGTAAACTTTGTGAATCCTTTTCCTTAAAGTGTATTTTTAAGGGATAGAACCTCTTAAATCAGTTTATTGATTGTATGAATATAGTTTTGTAATACTCACTCCCCCTCTTTCTTCCCAAAATTATTGTTGATATAAGACATTTACAATTAAAGCAGGTTTTATATAGTAGAAAACCAATGTTGTTTTTATGCATTTGAGATACCGGTCTACTTGAAAAACTTGCATAGTTCAACAATATGGGTGGTTAAGGGTATAATAAGAAGTTAGTAAATTATAACTGCTTTTTTTATGTAGGCACCTTTGGGACAAATTATACCAGAATTACGAATAATAATCTTGATACGGGGGGAGTAATATACAAATAAACAGACCCTGCAAGTCCCACTCAACTAATAGGGTCCAGAGAGGTAAAATGAGGACAAACCTTACCTCTATCTCATGGATGTTCCGAGGGAAACCCTCGACCCAACAAAAACCCTTTTTTCTCAAGAATAAAGTAATATATAATGCGTTAATCACATATATAAAATAAAAGTAATCGACAAAGAGGGTGTAAGTGTGACCCAATCTGTTATCTGTACTGAAAAAAGATTAGTCATTCGAATTTAAACCTGTTTTGACCTGTTACCCAAACCGCACACCTGCCCATGTTGCCACCTTTGAATAAGGTGGTCTGATGACTTACATAAACATAGGAAACAACTGATTAATTGTATTTTTCAGGTTCGTGACATCAGGGAAAGTGAGATTTGTTGAAAAATATGTGGACAATGGGGCTGAAACAGGAATGCTACTAAGAGAAATGGTGGAAACCTACGCACTGCTTATAGTAGGGAAAGGTGGTAGAGGTGACTGCCTTTTAACTACTGGAATCAGTGACTGGGAAGAATGCCCCGAACTCGGTGTAGTAGGTGATTTCTTGGCTTCTAGTGAATTTAATACTAGTGGTTCGGTTTTAGTTGTTCAACAGCATAGATGACTTTTATTATAGATAGCTGCTATAAATAGTTTCTTCAAAACGACAAGCTTTAATGTTTCATGTTGAAAAGAGTATATATATCAATCAATCAATGCATGCAGCACGTGAGTCGGTCCGACCTTAGAAGCTTTGTGTTGTTTAAAAGGAGAACTTTTTGGTCACTTTATCAGGGAAGGGTAGATTGGTGTTTTGAATGGTGGTATATTTATATGTAGCTATAGGTATTCATTTTTTTGACCCTGCTAACTGAAGCTAGATTTTAGAGCAGAGTCAGTTTTAATGTACAAAATAGATGACAGTAAATTTGTATTGATTTTAAACAATGGTTGTACACAAACCTCTCTCCACTCAATTGATGTATGATTCACCAGCCTTGCAAAATACAAACAAATTTGTGAGTGAACACTATACAGTGATGAAACACCAGGGATAGTCTGCTAATTTCACTTTGATAAAAAAAATCAGCTGGTAAAATATCAAGACCCTTTCTATGTTTAGCATGAAAATATTCAATAGATCCCTGAATCCCATGTAACCATTACGCTTAAAAGTTTTTTAGTCCATCACATGGGGTGGGTTGGACCTTCAATTCTGCTTATGCAAATTAGCCATGGTTCTCTAGGATAGCCACTGGTACTATAAATAACCAAGAAAAACACCAAACTATACAAATTTCTTTGTACAATGAAGGATTAACCTTTCATACTTGTAGTTTCCTGGATATAATAGAGCTGAACATTCGTGATCACTCCATGATTAGTTTGAGCATTGATCGTGTGACATATGTGTTAGATTTGAAAAGGTTTCTCTTGGATTGTTTGACTAAAGTTGAAGAGCAGCTTCTTGTTAAATTTGTTAGCAAATAATGACATTTTTGTTATGCTGTTTCCATATCATCCAAGGTCTTGGCTATAATAAAATCCTTGATTCAGATGACAAGAGCACCCTAAACCGTCACTGGTTGACAATCTTATCGTAAACATCAAGGACCTTCAAACAATGGGTTAAAACACAGCATGTTGAGTCGACACACAGATTAAAACACACTTGGGAATTATATCATGAAAAGGCCGTCAAAATGAAAATGTCTGTAGGAACCCGTTTATGTATTATATATAGAGAATTACATGGACAAAATGAGTGGAATATATAAGTCAAAAATTTTCAAAACGATTACAACAATATGTATAGAATTACTCGAATTGAATTTGAAAACGAACAAAACAAAACAACTAAAATTAAAAATGTGGCTGAGGGTTGCTGTTCAACAGCGGTCCTTTA